>MNCI01009759.1:54071-68970 GCA_015680685.1 Gnetum montanum
CATTAAATAAATAACAAATAAATAAACTAAGTGAATGCTGCAATGATGAAGTAATCTCGATCTTTATTGCTGGTCATGTGCGTGTCCAAGTACGACACACTCGAATAAAGACACCGTACAATTACATTCACCACACTGAGGGCAGACACGGGAAAAAAATCTAACTCTGGAGGGATCAAACTGCCAGAGCTTCGCTACTCTAAAACTGGGATGCGAAATGAGGGAGAGCCGCCTCTTATTTATAGAAATTGCGGCTGACTACGATATCGCGTACGCGATATCGCAGGGAAGATGCGATATCGCGGCCCATGATATATCGCGACCCATGATATAATGTGGGTGCCTTAACGCGGGTGCCTTAACACGACTGTCAGCAATATGAGCAATTTCATGTCTCATCATACCCCCACAACTAAATGAAAACTCGTCCTCGAGTTAAAGTGAGAACAAGCTACATTGATTACACAGTGGATAGGTATGGGATTATTAGATGGAAAAATGGGATGATGCCACAGTGTGGGAAGAAAACAAAACAAAGACACAACACACAGAATATTTACAAAAATTTGGAACTCATGTAGTTCCTGGTGGCGATGACTCCTCCATAGGTGTCTTTCCCTTTTCTTGCGCTCCAGGTCTGGGATTTGATAGCATTGAAGTACAGCCTGGAGTTTCTCCTCTTGTAAGGCCTTGAGTGCCTTGGCATGCATGTAAGTTTGCACTTGTGCCATAGAGGCAACCCAGAAAGCCTTCTCTTTTTCTTCTGCCACCCTTTTATTCTCTGTCAATAATTTATTAAGTTGCTTGATTCTGAAAGTGTCCAGCTGGTTTTGAGCAACCTTTGGCCCTATATTCGGAACGTTTAATACTTCCAGAATGGCTTGAATAGAGAAATCAATAGTTACACCACAATTGTTAACTATGGTGCCTTCTTCTTTGTTGTGCCAAAATTGGTACATTTTCCCTAAGTACCAGGCACTGCTTTCAGAGAGGGTATCTCTTGCTTCTGCCTACCCAAACCGTACGATAGGAGGATCTTCTTGATGAAAGTTGAATGATTGTTCCTCCTGTTCTGCATGTTGTCTGGTAGGATCTTGTCTTCCACCTCTCCAAGATCATTTGATCACACCTTGAGCAGGACCTTCCTGTTGTCCACGTTTCGGGGCCATCTGCAATCACACGGGACCAATCGTTAGTAACGTTGTTACCAAAGTTAGGTTATACCTTACTGCTTGCCTTAATAGATTTACTTTATTTCCGCGTGACGTTAATTATTGGAAGAACATGTCCCTGAAATATTATAATGTTGAGCCATTTTTGCTTAGGTGGTTTCCAAATTTAATTTTCTGATATAACTAAGGGGATAAAATTATGTTTGACACATTCTATTCTTAATTTTATAACTAATTACCCTTAAAGATGTCCTGTGGGTGATGATAAATTTCAAAAAATTTATGCACTATTCGGCATGTGCCCCCTCCCCCACGACTAAGCTGAACACTCCAGGTTCAAGTAGGTTCAAACGGAATGAAAATTGGAGTACCAGCAAGCGAGTTGTGGATATGAAAGCAAGGGACGCACAATCGCAAGTCGTAGAGAATGTACCGAATTTTTAATATTTCTTTTGAAATTAATCGATGTAAACTAAGGACATATGGACTAAAGGGTTCTAGGGTAATTCAACTAGTTCTGAAGGCACGAAAATTATGATGATGTGTTATGTAGCAATAAGGACCTCGGATGGTAGAGAAAAAGGCTATGTGATGGTAATAAGGGAAAGAAAATCAATTGAAAAATTAAGCTGAGGGTAAGAGATTGTGTGTTCTAGCTAGAGAATTAATGAAGATTACAACAAAATTACACAAGTGGGTCCTCCCCAAAGCAGGTTTCAACCTATTATGCCCTTGTGTAATCACACTTAAAGTGTCCGTGGGCACTAGAAGGGTTAAATGTAATCTGCACTAACTCTACAAAACACACACATGTAAATATCACCGGAATGAGATGAAAATTTTATGTTACACGCGACACGCAATTACACGAACAGTGAGATGAGATGAAGTAGAGAAAGGGATCGTAGAGATCGGGACATGAGGTAACTGTCGCAGGGCACAATGAATCCTGCATGTAAAGCATGATTAACGTGTCATTAACCCGTCATTCCAAGATCAAGACCAAGTCCATTCCTCTAAACAGTGACATCGCATTGTTTCATCCCATGATGAACAACTATGAGAGTACCATAACAACAAGGCATATGATCACTTGGCGTTTAGTAGAAGGGAGGAGTGATTTTTATTTTATGGCACTTCCTTTTTCTTTTCTTTTCTCTCTCTTCTTTTTTTTTCACTTTACTGAACCTAGAGAAGCTGCCAACCTTCAGGCATGGGTGCATGTCTTTCCAGTGGGATCCCCTACAACAGCGTTTGATTTTCGAGTGCCCTTTTGATTACTCTTACTCCCATCTTTCATTAGATCTACAAGGATCTTAGTACAACCATATTGCATGATAACTCCCACAGAAGTCACCAAAGAGAATCCACAAGTCCCCTTGATGTCACACCCTAATCATTCCCTCTTGGTCCATCCTTCTTCATTCTAGGTACAATGAACACAAAATGTGGGTGCCCATGATATATCGCGACCCATGATATAACATGGGTGCCTTAACACGACTGTCAGCAATATGAGCAATTTCATGTCTCATCACCTTCAGACTTTTTTTTGCCCAAATTTGACTACCTAAAAATAGAGGAAAACATCGACTAATTATCCTATGAAAAACAAACCCTAAGTATTATAACTCTCTCCATTGTATGATGTGCTAGTTCTTATATGACATTTAAAATATACTTGAGATGCACAACTACCTCTTTCATTTGTATTATGGAAATATTGCATCTTTGAAACCTAAAAGTCTCCTTCGAGTAAGTCTTTTATTACATAAATGTTTGTACTTTTTGTCATAGTTATATTTTTCTTTCATGCAAAGTAAATATTGTTTATTTATTTTTGCTATATTGTGCTAATTCCATTTATTTATCAACAATTATATTGTTTTATTTATGCAAAGAAAAGAAAGAAAAATTATGTGTGATCATGTGTATGTTTTTTTTTTCCATATAATTAGCCCACATGAATTACAATTAGAAGACCTTTGGGTCTTTAGGATAAGCAATTTACCTAAACTCACAGTTAGTAATTAGGTGGATGATATATTTGATTAGTGTGCATTGTGTGAAGTATATAGTAGTTTAGGGATCATTAACTAATCATTCTAATAATAATATATTCATCCCCATGCCTTGAATGGATGGGTTGCATTATTATTTATTTTACATATACCCTACCTTGGATATGGAGATTAGCACCATTATCCAACCCTACCCATACATATGCTTACTTCAGCTTAATATCTTGAGACATTGGATCCAAGGGGGTTGAGTTGCACAACACCCGAAGTTTTTCAATGATGCAAGCATTATTCACCTCACATACAATCCACAATCACCTATCTTGGGGATATATTGAGGTGTAGTCCAAACATGATGGTTGAGCTAAGCCTTATTTGTGTAGTTTAGAACCCAAATATAACTCAACTCACAACCAAGTGATAACCAGATTCTTCGAATTAGATGGCCCTTAATGTGGGAATGTAACCCCACATTGTATGGGCAAAGTTGTTAAAACCTATATTTTTGATTCATAGTCACTGTTGAAGCCTATTATAAATTAAATGATCTTGTATGGTAGAAACTAGTGGAGAACTAGGAGTACATCCAACCACATCCATTGATGTTACTTATAAAATAAAACTTGAAACAAGTGAGTCACACAAATGTTTGATGTTTTCTAGCTTCAAAAGTGATGCGAAGTGTTAGCAATCACCGTGTATAATGCTAGTTTTTTTAGATATCATAGTGCTATTAAAGTTAGATGATACATTGCATCAATCCTTAGAATTGAGAAGTGATAAGGTCTCATCCTATCAACAACTTATTAAGTCTAAGGAGATAAAGAGGTGAGTAGGTCCTATAAAATTTAAAAATATACATATACCAATCTTTAAAGGATGGTTATTAGGGGTCATACATAGGTTTAAGAATAAGAGCTTTGCATTCACTCTAAACAAAGAATTAGTAAGGCATATGTTCAAAGACTACAACAAATATTACATGGTGCTCAATCTATATGCTAAAAATAAAAAGATTTTCATGATGAATTCGTTAATTATTCTATTTTTGAAAAGATAAGCAAAAAATAGTTAGATTACCATTGATACCCTTCATGAGCCTTGTAAGATTATAGGTGTAACGTTCATCTATAGGGAGCAAGAGTTAACACCCAAAGCCCCTAACAAGCTGGTTGAAAAATGCAAGGGTGAAACTTTTAAAAGTTAACCAGTGGTCAAAAATCTAATCTTGTATTTAGACTAGCACAAACAACAATCAATTTAACATAAAATAACTAATGCATAAAATTAAAAAATTTATATAAAGTAAACAACGGCCCAAAGATTTACAGGAAGAGAATGCCAATACAATGATTGACATCTTTCAATAACATCCATGATTCAATAAAAATGTCTAAACAATTAAACTTGGAATCATATGTATAGCCTTCTAGATCATTTACAAGCAAATTAACTCAACTAATTCACCTTAGTAGTCTTAAGTTATGCACAACCAAAGATAATCAATCATTCAAAGAGTACAACTATAAGAAAACATATTAATCATAAATCAAATAAATTAAAATAGAAGAAAAACTATAGTGGCTATGTTGCTTCCTTTTTTGTAACAATGTTACAAAAGCTTGAAATTTTGCATACAAGATATACACAAGCCAAAAGTTGAAGATCCAACAGGGAACCTTATATTCCACTTCTTCCAATACATTGTTTGCATCTTAGATTTTCTAATATAGAGGATACAAATTTCTCTCATAAAAAGAATGATCCTAATATTCCTACATTGAAATAATAATCAAAGAAAGCAATTCCAAGTTTCCAAAACAAAGATCAATGCTATCTAACTTGCAAAAATACTATATTCAAATTTTAGTTTCAACCAAAACTAATTCCTAAAATAAAAGATGAGTATAAAAAGAAAATATTTGCGGTAAAAAATCTTATGTATGACTTCTTTGATACACTACATAGATTTGATTCTCTTTTATTTATTGATCACATTCTAATTTTCTTGGACCATAAAAGAAATCTCTTAGTACAGTTCATCAACTAATTTGCTTAGCCAAACCATTAACCACAAGAAACAATAATTTTTAATCCATTTAGTGGCATACTAATATCTTACTTTTTCTATTCACAATACAAGTTCATCTCAAATACAAAGCAAATGTGAAAGAAGCATCAAAGTAAAAACCATAGTACATCACCACTAGATATCCAAATCCAATTGATCTTGAAATTAGTAATTTTCTATATATTCAATCATAAGGAAAATGAGACTCTTCTTATTAGGCATTTTGTACAATACAATAGCTATCCCATCTTAATAGAAAAGATATGGAATATTTTCTTAGATCATATTCATCTAGTTTCCAAGAATAATCATATCATAAAAATCTATAGCTGTAAGAAAACATTTAAATTAAAGTTTTCTTAATTAGCCCCTCTACTCAATAAATTGTAGAAAGATATCTAAATCAAAACTAAGAAGATCTTAGTATAGGGTTACAAATTCCACAAGTGGGAGAATCATAAAAAAAATCCAAGATTACTTTAAGAAAAAAAACAAATTTAAGGTCAAACCTAAAAAATCACCAAAAATCCAATATTGAAAATTTACTTCAAGATTTCCAAAATCAAGATGGGCCTAGGATGCTCTCACTTTATACTAGCAGTACCAATCCTCATATCAGGGATCCTTGGCCCCTCTTGGCAAGTTTTTATGCCAAATTGCCCTAAATAGTTATCGTTGTTCCCAAGTTCAGATGGAAACAACTCTCATCCAAGTCATTTAGGCTTGAGAGTATGAGGATGGGTGGAGATATCCACAAAAACAAGGATTCAACAATCCAAAATCTTAGAAATAAAACTCATATTTAGTAAGCATTCAAGATGTTAAAAAAAATTCTGAAAATAAAATCATACTTCAACCATAAGTGAAACAAGAGAGGAACTATGAATCTACCCTATTCAATCTTCAAAACCTTTTTGAACAGCCCCTTTTTCCGAGTCATCAAGTGTTATTTCTTCTTTTTCATTGTTATACTCTTGCAATCTTTTTCATTCTATGTTGTTGTTACTATTATTATTATTTTAGCTTACCTGTGTACCACTGAAGATGTGTTCCTAGTTGTTGTTATTGTTGTTACAGTCCTCTTTTCTCCTTTTCTCTCTTTTTTTCTCTTTCCCTCTCTCCCTTTCTTTCCTCTACCTAGCCTTTTATTCAATCATGTTTCAATTTTAGTTTTAGTTTCTTTATTGTAATTGACTTTCTTTGGCAATAACATTTTTTTGTTGGCAATTGTATTTATTATTAAAAAAAAAAAAACAAATCCTAAATCAAGTCTCAAGTTCAAACTTTCCTAAAGCCACCCTTTAAAAAATAAAAAGAATACCTAACCCTTTCAACTAAGAGGACCTTGGTTCAATTCCTTCCAAGATGATAAAATATACACTTCTGATCTCTATTTCTCCCTCTTTTAAGCAAATACACACTAGCCCTTATTCCACTAGAATTCTCTCATAAAATGAAACCATAGAGTAGAATGGATGAGAGTGTCATGAGCAAGAGAAACACATAAAATTAAAGTACCAAACCAAGGAAACACATTCTCCTTTAGGTACTTTGTGATACTAGTGTTGCATCATCTTATGAGCACCAAAAGATCATAATGCAACCTTTCTATAGCTATTGAGAGAGGAGATTTTATTTTTAATTTAACCAGATTTATTTTTGCAAAAGATCATTAAGTAATGAGATTATCCCTTATTTCTAGTTCAGGTTTCTCTCTTTATTTTTTTAACATATTACTAAACCATAAATAGCAATAGATCATAGCTATTATCACCTTTTCTTTTCTTTCCAAATCTAATTGCTCAATATGTACCATTCACACAACAACACCTAGAGATAACCAATGCTAACTTACATGGACATACAACAAAGCATATATATGAGATACCCACACTAATAGATATGCACATAGAGAGTTCACAAGGAAGCATTATAATCAATTTAAGAAATCATTCTAATACACATAGGTCATGCAACACATGAATAATAAGAACATAGAAGCAAACTGATAAACAATGCAATATTTAGTTCATTCATTCCATTAATAGATGCTAAACCAGCAAGCACTACATACTTAGTTCATGTATCCATAGTAGTACACATTAACACAACTTAAATTTAATCACAACAAAGCATCCTAGGTTATTCTACCAATCACCAATACATCATTCAGGCAATGTATACAAGATGTGTCATTCAATATACAAGTCATGAACATATTAACAATACTGAAGTTCATCATAATTATGCAATCATAGATAGATCAACAAGTTAGCATCAAATCATACAAATGATCAATCTCATCATCAGCACATAAATCTATTAACACAAGCACACCACTGGCACGTAAACCATTAACATAAGCACATTAACAACCCTTAAACCCATCAACACAAGCATATCAACAATGCTTAAATTCATCACCAATATCAAACCATGGATAGATCACCAGATCAACACCAAATCATACTAACCGTGAACACAAACATATCAACAACACTCAAATCCATCACTGTCATCAAATCATAGATAAATTTACAAATCAATACTAAAGTAGACAATGCACAAGTGCATGGTATACACCACTCAAGTCCATCATAATTCTAAAATTATTCATAAATCCACAAATCAAGACCAAACTATATGCATCATCATAACAAAGCACACTCATAATTACTACCCTAAACATCCAAACTGAACCTAAGAAATGGTGGGTCATTACAATAGGCTAAATCTATTTAGCAATTTTGGACTACTATGATCACCATAATGCCATTCACTAGCCTATTTTGAAGCTATTTTTCGCTTGTGAGTAAGTGGAAGATGAAGTGCACCTCAACTAAGATCATAGTTTGCAATTTTCACAAGAACGTAATGAAGCTGTACAAGCATGAATCCACATCTACAAGTAGAAGGTTCTATTTTGATAGATTTCTCACCATCATCATCAAGGATCTAGACGTTGTGGGCATTCCAAAAGAGTGGCCCACTTGCAAATAAATACTCCCATTCTTATTAGTAGTAGTCCAATATGCATTTTGGATACTCATGAAGTCATAAGTTTAGTTCCAAGTTCTATGTCAATCAAAATTCCAATACAATAATAATATATCATGGAAATCAAGCCATTAATTAATGTATGAATGCTAGAAGTAATCCACCAAGGCAAAGCCAAAAGATAAGTTGAGGAAACATCTGAAAGCTCGACAGTTACAACCAAGTTTTGTTCATGAGAGGAAATCTACAATAGAAGAGCAAATTGAAGACCTATTGGAGGGTGTGCTCACAAATATTGATAAGTACTTTAATATCAATCCTCCAAATTACACGTTAATTATTTTAAAAGTTATTTTCATAGATTATAAATGAAAAGTTGTTATTTCTTAGAGATAGTGCTATTGGATATGAATGATGAAAGTAGAAAGTTTAGAGTTTGTTGTGACATTGTGATTCACAAAAGTGCATAGGATGATTGCTAGTAAAAATGATTTATGTATAATTATAATTCTCTATACCATAAAATACACCAAGAATAAAGGATTTTGGGGTAAATTGCTGAAGACTCAGAAGAATCACCTCATGATGCAATTGCATAAGATATAAATACTGAAAAAGGAAATTGGAGAATAGCTTTTTCAATTATTACAAAATGATTAGACTTGGTGTGTATTTGTATGTAGGATCTATGATCCATTTCATGGCTTTGCAAATCTATCTTGTATAGAAAATGAAAGAGCTGACACAAGCTGTGGAAAGGCTGTTATCGGTAAAAGAAGAACAGTCTTAGTTAACTGCTCTGGTTGCATAGAAAGAAGAAAGAATTGCCAATATCGCAAGTCAATATAAAGAGATAACTCAAAGTGTGAAAAATTACAAAGATATAAATAAAGCAAACATGCTAAACTTGCATGTTATTTAGGCCAGAACTTGATCTACAAATACTGAAAGAAAAATTCTAAATAATGATGTTTGAGACATGAGAATCAATAAAGATGTAAATAACCAAATTCTGAATGTGCAGAAGATTAATAGGAAGCTACACAGTTAATGTATCCCTTACATCTTGTGTGCAGAAACATTTCATCATAATTTAAAGCACAAACTAAGTTACAGTTGATCTAAGAAGGGAATTAATTGAAAATAAGGGACAGCTGATGGAGCTAAAGATAGAGAAATTAAATTTACATGAGCAGCTAAAACAATTTTAGCTGTTTGTTCCTATAGCTTCTGTTAGAGGTTGCTACTCATGAAATTAAGGGAGGTGCATGATCATATATCATAATTGAAGATGTCATTTGTGATATTGAAACATTAGCTGAGCATTTGCTGCATGATCAACATGAAGAAACAATGTAGCCACTGCCACCTTCCCAAGAAGAAGCTCCAACATCCTAGCAGCAGGAAGAAGTACTCATCAAAATGTCTAATACAGAAACGTTTAATAATTTAAAGATTCTTGTACTCCAGTAGTGCTGTGTAACCCTTTAAAATACTATTAATAAAAATTGATGTTGGGTCGTATGTACATTTGCATTCTCTTTCTTACTTACAAATTCATCAGTGAACAGGAAAAATGATGTGGGAGAATATTGCATGTTTTTATGATTGGTCACCATGGAAATGTCGTTTCTTCATCAACCATATAATGATCTAAACCCCTCACAAGTCCTACAATGATTTTGACTTGTGAAATCATTATTTGTAAAATGATGACATTTCGTCAATGCCTTAACCACCTCCATTCTCACAACAAGAATGAATGAATATTATGGATGTAAATATATGCAATCAAATTAGCTCCACGGATTTCAGACTTTTCTAAAATTTGAAACTACAAGTATAATGTTAATGAGGTATAGAACTACTTATCAAGGGTTTAATATCAAGATATATAAGCACGTGGGTGGGGGATAGAGAGAGAGCCCTATTTAATAGATCTTAATATCAAGATATATAAGCACGTGGATGGGGGATAGAGAGAGAGAGAAAGAGAGCTCTATTTAATAGATCTTGGGGTCATATGGCCTTCACATGAATATAAGAGAATAGGAAAATAATAAAAATTAGGAAAATATTTTACCAAGCAAAATCTTATCAATTGTCAAAATTCAAACTATAACCTAAAACATGCAAGTTAAAGGATTTTCCATAAAGCTAATCTCATTTCATTGAAAAAGAAAGCTAGCCACCAAAATTAAATAAACAAATAATAATATTAGTTTTCATGCAAAACAAAAGATGCACTAAACATATTGCAAAATTTAATTCAAGTAGAATACAAAAATCAAAATGTAAGCAACATACCAGTGTTGCACAACTCAAAACATCTTTTAATCTTTTATGTGAAGTTGTGGAATACTTTTTTTTCAACATTCAATATAATTTATATATTGACCAATAAGATATCCAAACCAACAAATTAGGAATAGTTAGTGTCTCTGTAGTTTTATATATGCATTAGATCAATGTTTTTCTCTTCCTCCATTGGAAGGGTAAAAAAATGGTTAATTAATTTGTGTTCAATGTGCATCATTTGTATAATTTGCATTTGACTTTGCTTTGATCTTTCTAGCTTTCTTCCTCCTCTTTGAAACAGGAGTATTTGATTCAATTTCATCATTACTTTTGGAGCCTTCCACACTCATAAGGAGTACAGTTCTCAACAACTCTAAAAATGTGAACCTTTAATGTATGTTCTTTTATCAGCTCAAAAATACAAACATCCCCTTCTTCAAGATTATGATTAATAGAAAATGCTCTCCATCCTCCACTTAATCCAGCATTAGCACGATTCCCTAGATAATAGCATGGCCATTCTTGATCATTCAAATCCACAAGTGTGACTAGAGCTCTTTCCTTAGGTAGAGCAACTTTTAAAACACTTGGAATACTCTGTAGAAGTCAAACAGAACCAAACCAAAACACATAATGATGGTGAAACAAGAAAACAAGCAAACAAGGGAAAAAACAATTTACTAGATGGATCTTATTTCACAGTACATAACTTAGCCATCACCTCATTTATAGTAAGTTTTATGAAAGTTTTTATCATCATTATTGCAATGCTTTTATCCCAACATAGGCTAACCCATTAAGGTAGGCAGAGGATTTGATGATAATTTTCTATAACTATCTAGTTAATGTCATAGCCTAAACATATATTTTATCGTGCCTTCAAGTAGTAAATCTCTCAAGTGGTAGCAATAGGTGACTCAAAACTATTAAGTCAATGTTTGCCCTATGATTGTAACGCCAATGATAGGTGGCTCAAGTAGTTAGCTAATGGTCGTCTTAGGCAAGAGGTTGCCAATTCAAGTTACAATTGAGGCTTGAGGCATCATTACATTCCTCTATAATTCTTCTGATGTATCATATTGGTTATGTTTTGGGGTGTACTTATAGTCAAATTATTTTAGGTTCCAACACCCTCAACTCTATGATTCTAATTATGACAAGTATTAGAGATAGAAATCTATTATTATAAATATATTTTATAAAAGTCCTTCAAGTAATGAAGATTTAAAATTGGAATCTTATATAAGATAAAAATATAACATATGTTGATATAAAATTGTGACTTTACCAACAACAAGAGATTAGCAAAATGTAATTTGTCTTTAAAATGTTTAAACTGGAATGTCTAAATATAAGTGCTCTGTTTTATGCACTTAAAAGCTTTCAATTCCCTAGGTATGTTAAAATTTGTAAAAATGTACTTGCCATGTCTCAAATAGTGTACTTACAAGCCAAAATCCATAGTATACTTGAGATTTTTTCATAAGTATTGAGCAAAACATATTAGTTGATTTGAACATATTTGCAGCATGCATAGTCTTTTTCTTTTCAGAAGCAGTCACAACACGTCGACAAGAAACAAGATATGCTTGGGCATAACTTTTTCTTTTATTTTGCTTAGATGCATCCATCTTTTGTTTCTTTGGAGGATTTTTTTCCTTCTTACCATTGATGCTTGTAACAATAATTGAGTCTGTTATATAAATAACATTAATTTCTCTTAGTACTTTTCAAATTATATATAATGCTAGAAATGCGCTGATTGCTTTTTAAAGCCTCAATCCATAAAATCTTACCAAGGTTTGTTTGATTCTTAGAAGCACACTCATTTGTAGAATTAAGCTTTGTTATACCATCCTTTTTTTTAACTATGACAGCATTCCTTTCGATGTCTGAAATTCTAGGCATTCTCTTTTCGCATCCAAATATGCCAAATATTATAACTTTGAAATATGATACATTCATGTGCTCAAATACCAGAAAATCTCCGCGCTGTAGTTTATTGTCACTCACAAACTTCCTCCAACCATGCTGAAACTGCATTTTGTGATTTTCATAACCTAGGTAAACAAGCCACTTTTGACCTTTAAGCCCTTCAAGAGTTACATTTCTATTAGCCTCATTTTCAAGCTTGTTTGTGAATGCCAGGGGAATTCCCTACAATAAATAGGATCAAGTTTTGAAAATAATATTAGCAATATGAAATCCTTTTTAATAATATCCTTGAACCTGGGGTTTTATTGGACCAATTCAATCTCAACCTTTTTTACATCATGTTAGTATATCTTAACAATAACCAATTGCAACTGAAGCTGTAACTTGTAAGATGTAGGTCACATGCCTTAACCAACAAGTTACATGCCATAATATAATATATTATTAACATTGTTTACTTCTTGTAAATATGAACTTAATTTTACTGTATCTAAAAAATAATTGTTTAGGAAATATATAACTATCCTTGTAAAACTAAAACTAAATATATTTAATTTCAAAATTTTTTTCATAAAACCTATTTATAACTCAACACTACCAGCTAAAAATGAACCTGTAATCTAGGGCCTCAGGTCAAGACTTGTATCACTAGACTAACATATCATTGTATTTTTAAAACTATTCTACATGTATCGTATTATCAAAACCATAAACCAAGATTATCAAATAAAGATAAAGACACTCAACATCTGAAAATTAGATGTAGATATTTGCTCTATCAAACCTACAAATCAACTTTTCCAGCTCTGATATCATAAAAAAGCTGTGTTTATTGGAATTCCATCTAGTTCATGGGTTATCAAATTTAGTACAGATGTAGAACTTCATGTTACAAGTATTCTTGAGCATATAGCTATCTAGCTTGAAAGAATTTTTTTTAGCATCAATATATTAAAAGTTTAGCACTTTTGAAATAATCAAGAAGCTTGAAACTTGTAAGTAATAAAAGCTTTCAAGAATGCAACGGTCATATTAAAATATAAAGCTTCTTGACAGGAAGCATGCCTATCAAACTAACACAAGCAGAATAAATATTCATCACCATGGTGCCTTATCTGATAATATTCATAATTAATATTGTTCTTTTAAAATCAAATTGCTAACATTCTTACAAAGAGTCTTAAAGTAATCAAGTTCAAACCATTATAAATTATTCTTTCTTCAAGTTATGTAATAAAATAATAAGAAAGATGTTTAAAAAATTTTGATTTAATTTTTCTTTTAGGCTATATTTTATATGCAGGTTGTAGACTTGCTATAATCATGAGCTTTCCTATTCTCTGTCTTCTTTAACTCCACCACATTTGGTGGCTAGCAACACTATCCCTAATATATGCTGTACTTAGTTGTACCTATAAGTTCACAAATTTTTAATAGATATTTCTGCATTAATAACTGCTTTAAACATTAAGTACATGGTTTAGAGTTTCAAAATATTTAATGAATCAGGTCTATTTCATGTATGAGATTGTCAACAAACTGAAGTAGTTTATCTGAAATTAATTTGGAGTTTCAGATAGTGTATGTGAAAGTGAGACTGACATGTTTTTATTATATCTGTGGGTAGACCCAGATAGTTGGGATGTATTAGAAAGATTTCAAGTTCAGCAATGTCTTTTATATAATTTTCTTTATATCTTTGTATAGCCTTTTGGAATTAAAATTGTATCTTATGAAATCCAATGTCTATGAATACATTCATTTTCAATACCCTATATAGTGGATGTAATCAACTAACCATATTCCAAGAAGTCATAGGAAGCTGCCTGCAAGCACAGTCAGGGCGAATCAGCTCATGCAGAAGATCCAGAGTGTTCCGGTGCTCCTCCGTGTCCATGAAGCTGGCTGCCTGCTGGATACCCTACATGGCCGCCTGCCTTCTGTTTCTATCCTCATGGGAAGTGCCTACGTCGGGTTGGCAGTGCGCCGAGGTTCAACGTATGTATCTACGAAGTTCGCCCCATGAACTCTCGCAACTGATACCTAACGTAAGGTATGGGCACCGTCCCCCACGTAACCACTGTCTGGCATTATGCTCGTGGGCACGGTCCAGCTGCCACTATCTCTGCTCTTCCTCCTCCATAAGCCGGGCCCGCTCCTCCTGCTCTGCTTGCTGTCTCTGTCTCCAAGACTCATCCTCCTGCGTGAGCTCCTCCCGCACCTGGGCTCTTATTTCATCGATGAGCCGGGCCCTTGCAACGTCTGCTATGATGTCCTGCTGTCTAGCCCGCTCTTGCTCCCTTGCCCGGAACTGGGCCTCTAACTCGCTGCGGGCCTGGGCGAGGGCCTCCATCCACTTCGCCTCCCACTCCTTTCTTTCCGCCTCTCTGGCTTCCTCCACCACC
>MNCI01009759.1:73395-138925 GCA_015680685.1 Gnetum montanum
GGGGGGGGCGGTCTGTTGGGGTCGTATTTCTGGGGGGGGTTATGGGGGGTAGCGTGTTGGATGCCGGGCACATCTGGCCCTTGCGGCCCATGGTGACCCATTCACTCCCTTCAAAGAGCCGCCGGGTTCGGGTTTTTGGCTGCGTTGGTCCCGGCACGCGACAAGCGGCCTCATGGTGCCCAGGCTTGCCGCAGCGCATGCATCCGGCCCGGAGGGGCCCTTGGGTTGCCGGGCTTCGCTTGAGTCCGTCCGCCTTCTCCAGGTTCTCAAATGTCACTTCAAGTTTCTCTTCCCCCCCGGGGAGTTCCAGAATCACCTCTCGAATGAGGTCCTTTTTGGTTAGCGGTCACCACACACAGAACCAGGCGAAGCCCATGCACTCCATAGATAAGGTGACCCGGTCGAAAGCAATGAACTCCCCAAAAAAATCCGCGATTTGTCGCAGAAACTTGAGGTTCCACAGCTCCCAAGGGAGCTAGGATACCCGTATCCAGACCGGTGCTTTAGCGAAGAGGTCGGTCTCCCGGTGGGCCCCAGGGCGCCAAGGGGTCAGGGCCAGGCCCCTCGCTCCATAGAACCACGGGCCCCCCAACAGGACTGAGTCCCTGGCTTGCCGGGAGGGAAGAATGAACAGCAGGAGGTCGGAGGACAGACTACGCACCCCAACCTCCCCCACGTGCCACTNGGCTTCGTTGCAAGGTGCGGACCCCTTCGGGGGGGCTGGGTGACCCGGAGGCGCAGAGTGTCTGCGGCCCGAGAGTGGGCCGCAATATGACCCCCGGCACAATCGTTGGGCTAGTGTGGCCCCCCATCGGGCAACGGTTGTTGGCCACCCTGTACGGCCTCCTGCGGGTGTTGTTGCGGGCCCGCCGATATGTCCTCCTGCTGGCGTGCTTGCGAGCGCTAGTCCTGCTGGAGCTTCTGCTGGTGCTCCGACTGGTGGTCCTGTGCCCGCTCCTGCGTGTGCTCCGGCTAGTGCTCCTGCGCCAGCTCCTGCTAGTGCCCCTGCTGGTGGTCCTGCGTCTGCTCCTGCGTCTGCTTGTGTTCCATCTCTCCAAAAGAGGGCTTAAAGTGTAATATATCACCCTACTGTTATAAATTATAATCGTTTGGAGTAAAATCAATTGTTTGCAGACTTAGCATGCTATTTTCTACTTATCAGATCCTCAACTCAATAGCTGCCTTTACATGAAGCCTTTTGTTATTGCTACTTAACAACTGATTAACAGTAAACCTTCTATGTTTATATATAAAAAAGAAAACTTCAAAAAAATAATTTACATACAACTAAAAATGCATTGGGGTATATTGTCCACAATTTGTATCCAAAGACATCTCACCAACGATGAAAGATGTAGTTAAATTTTAAACTGCTTAATGCCTCCTGAAATTATGTTCCTATCCATCTTAAAGACGTTACCATAACAAATGGAGACTCTCAAATAAACGAAAAATAATTATATCATATATCTGCTTTTGAATTAGGTATTTCAGAAAAGGTGAATTCAGCTGATTTACAACGTGATCAACAATATTTAGTACCATCAAAAAACTGTTCCTTGAGTTTTGCTTTGAAAATGAAAATTGATTTGAACTCATGGAGAAAGAGATCCAGTCTGAAAAAACATTTACTGATATTTATATAATATTTATATAAATAGTACGGGAAATACCAACATGTAAAATGTTTGGATATTACTCCAACATTCCTTAAATACAACAGCTCTCAAAATTTGCTAACATTTTACCCATGAAGAGATGTAAAAACAAATTCATCAATGAATTAATGTTATTTGCCAAAAAGAGTAAGAATTAAACGACTAGCCTCAGCTAAAGCTGCAGATGCAATAAGTTTGTTTGGAGAATTGCTTAAATGGGAGGGACCGCTAGTTTGGTATGTAGTTGGAAGGATTTAATCATGTTCTTTAATTTGGTTTGAATAAAGTATGGTGCATCAATAGAGCTATTTGGCTCTTTAAAAAAGGGGATAGATATGACTTGAACAACTACAGATTGATCGCTATCAGTAATATTTTTATCAAAGCTTTAAGAAATGTA
This sequence comes from Gnetum montanum, assembly GCA_015680685.1. Lineage (NCBI taxonomy): Eukaryota > Viridiplantae > Streptophyta > Gnetopsida > Gnetales > Gnetaceae > Gnetum > Gnetum montanum. The sequence goes on from MNCI01009759.1 coordinate 75,454, forward strand.
CTTGAGTCAATGATTGGTCAATATGTTGAAGAAAATAATTTATGAGCAATCTTATAAGTTATATTTAAAAGACACTATTCTATGAGCTTTAAGAAATATACTTGAGTTTATGATTGGTCAATAGGTTGAAAAAACTAATTTATAAGCAACCTTATAAGTTTGATTTAAATGACACCATTCTACTGTTGATCATCTCATCACATTGAAATATCTTATTGATAGCACAAATGGGTTGAACAATATGACATCTATCTATTTCATAAACTTTTCTAAACCTTATGACTCAAGTCATCCTCCAAAAGTTGTGGTAGTGTTTGAAAAACAAAGGTACTCCACCAACACTGTTCACTTCTATTCAGAATCTTTACAAGGAGATATATATTCAAATCCTAAGATAGTGTATCACTACATAGTGGTATTGGTGTGAAGCAAGGTTGTCTTCCTTCCCCTACACTTTTTGGTATTTTTATTGATGAGCTAGAGATTTGAATGTGTAAAATTCTAATTCAATAGTTTGACAGAATAGGTAATTGTGCTTTATTATTTTGTTGTATACTGATGATGTTGGTCTCATCTCAAATTCAAAGAGGATCTACAACAAATACCTGTTGTTCTAGATGAATTCTATAAACATTCAAGAATCAAAGTTAATGTGCAAAAAAATTAAAATCATGGTATTTGGTATACAGAAAACGGCTACCTTTATATTATTTGAACTAAGCAAATAGATTTGGCTCCCTCTTATAGATACCTTTGTTTGGAACTTTCCCATAATTACAAATAGGGGTAATGTATCAATCAAAGGATTGTAGGTGGATTGAATGTCTTATTTTCTCTAAAAAGCAAGTGCAAGAAGGAATCTACTTTGGCATGGGATGTTAAAAGATAATTTTTCTATTCTATTGTGCAACCAACTCTTTTATACTAAAATTGAAATTGAATTTTTGCTTTCTTCCACAAACACTTTCTTGGATCTATCAAACCACACTAGTTTTAAAATTCCTTTTACAAAATCTTTTTTGTCCATACCTCAACATTATTTGATGAAATCATACCAATGACCTACATTTATATAAGTGTGTGCTGTGAGGACCTAGCTTAGCAAGAAATTTTCTCTAAAAAGCAAGTGCAAGAAGGAATCTACTTTGGCATGGGATGTTAAAAGATAATTTTTCTATTCTATTGTGCAACCAACTCTTTTATACTAAAATTGAAATTGAATTTTTGCTTTCTTCCACAAACACTTTCTTGGATCTATCAAACCACACTAGTTTTAAAATTCCTTTTACAAAATCTTTTTTGTCCATACCTCAACATTATTTGATGAAATCATACCAATGACCTACATTTATATAAGTGTGTGCTGTGAGGACCTAGCTTAGCAAGCAATTATTGGCAAAAAATTGAAGTTCATAAGCATTTTTTGGTTGAAGAATTTGAAGGCTAAAGATAGACACAATATGATCTGCTATTACTTGAAGCATACATGATGTCTATAGAAATAGAAGCCCTTTGCCAATTTGTATCATTTATTCATAATCTTTTTGATTGCATAGTGGATAAATTTTCTAAAGAAATCTTAACTACATGTCAAAAAGGGTGATTCCATAAGGGAATAGTATGGCTTAAAAAAGGAATATTGAAGAGCAATTTCTTTACTGTGATACAAAGCAACTCCATAACATTATCAAGCACAAAGTCCTTTTGCACATATGGGATCATTCAAAAGGGAAGAAACAGTTTTATTTAACCAACATCAAAGGAGGCATTAATAGAAAACCAACTTATTTATAGGCCCCTATCTCCTGCTACTTGAGGTGATAGATTAGCAAGGTAAGATTAGGCTCTCACTACTTCAAAATTGAAATACATAAATGGCTCAAGATTCCACGAGAAGAGAGAACATGTCATATAAAAAATCATCACTCAATCCTGCAAAGGCAGTATCCTAGGAGGGTCAATGGATGAGCAAAAGCCTAACCTTTTTCAAGCAACTACACCCAAACTCGAACCTAGGTCTTACAGCTTGATAAACAAGCACCTTACCATCACTTCAAGTGGTAGTCCCTAGAGAACATGTCATATGTGCAATCAAAATATGGTTGTAGATGAATATCATGTATTTCTTCAATGTTTTGTATTTAAGCACTTTTACCAAAGATAGCAAATTACATCTAGCAACTTAATTGATTTATTTTAAATACTTGCAAGGACACTTGGTAACTTTATAAATAAAATCATTATCACACATTCTATATACATTTCCTCTGTTTCAAATGGTGCCAAGGACACTTAGTAACTTTATTAATGGAATTTTTATCATTCTTTATAGATTTCCTCTGTCCAATATATCTCAAGTGTCTAATGACACAATTAAAATCAATTTCAGTTTTAGTTTCATAAAAGATGTACATAAAGTATATTTGTTAAGGTGGTTGATTTTTGTAATATCATTATGAGTTGATTTTAATAAATTTTATAATTTTTTAATCACCTCACTGGACTTGGACCAACAAAATAACATTATGAATTTTTATGTTTTTTTAAAAAAAAATTGTAATCATTATGATATAAATAGCTTATTTGTTATAAAAGTTTAGTGCTTAAACTTAAGAAAGGTCTTAGGCCCTTTACCCGTCTGAATCCAAAACAGTATCTGTACCTTTTTTAGACTACATTTTTCAAAATCAATTAATTTTACACTTCAAAAAACTGATAATACCACAAGAGTTATCATTGATGATTAACAGTGTGCAATTCCTATTTATATTCTGAAATAGTATATAAACAATATCATTTCAGTATATCATCATTATATTTAACAGAGGAACAAACAGATTATTCGCCAAAGACAATCCAACTCAATAACATACAGCCATTTTGAGCATGTAGTTATAAAAAATGTGTTGGAACCTGTTGTAGTATTAGCTAGTACTATTGTAATTGTTAACAAAATAATGTCTTCACCTATTTAAAAAATTTTACAGGAAACACTTTAAAGCATTCGGTTGGAAACAAAATACAGGAAAAGCAAAATATGCAGAAAAGGTGGACGTACTAGGGTTTCTTGGAACTGCTCCCACAGGATTTTAAAAAAACGCAAACCTTCAGCATTGACTTCCCCATCGCTTTCAACTCCACAGTCAAAGCAGGTTTCCAGCCCCGGTTCCATTTCCAAATTACCCGCGCACCTTCAGAAACCCAGGAAGATGTATATAATTATTTGAAATTATTTGAAATAAGAAAAGCCCACGATTATTTGATCAGTGGCTTCCCATTGCAAACTTCACAACGGTTGGCTGTGAAAGCATCATGTCTGAACTCTTCAAACTGCAAAAACTAAAATTTAAACACGTCATGACTCGGGACATGGTGACAGCAAAAACAAAGATTAAATACGTCACGACATTTCAAAAAAGAAAACCATGTCACGACAAGTCGGGTCAGCCTGACATTTTTAAATGCGGACGTAAATGGTCACACCCACAATGACCCAATCCAAGAAAACAAAATAAAAAGACCGAAAAGGCCTTAACCTTTTGGTTACTCGTCAGTTAGTATCACGTATCTTTAGTGGTTACCACATTGTAGGGGAAAAGCAATCACATTGTAGGGGAAGAACATAAAAATTTCCTTTGCATGTATTTATTGCAACATTGTTGGTGCATTGATTTTTTATGGCCATCATTTAGTATCCTTATGTATCTTTGGATCCCAACATGCTCACAAGGAGAGGTGGGACTCAAGAGCACATACAAATAATATAAAAAACAATTTTAGTTGCAATTGAGGTTAATAGAATAGTGGTTTGTTCTTCAAATATTAAAATTGAGGTTACAAGTTCAAGTTCTAAACTTCTTAGTTTTAGATTCCAACACTTTCCAATATAATATTTATTTTTTAACAATGAGCTACTAGACCAAATAGCGTTCCTATAGAAGCTTTGAAAGAACTAAGAGATAAAGGAGTTTCTTGGGGGGTTTTCCTATATAAATCTTTTAATGTGTCTTCTTAGTTATATGTTTTGAGTGTACCTATTAAATTGTTACAAATTCCAACTCTTCCCAATAAAATATTTATTTTTTAACAATGAGCTACTAGACCAAATAGCGTTCCTATAGAAGCTTTGAAAGAACTAAGAGATAAAGGAGTTTCTTGGGGGGTTTTGAAACCCCAAAAGAATTGTAATATAATTCAGTTAGAACTTTATAACTTAACATTGCCCACCAGAATTGGACCTATGATTTGGAGCTTGCAAATCAAGAGTCTTACCACTAGGCTAACACCTCATTATTATAAAAAAGGTCTTGGTTAATACAATTATTTAACAAAATGTTAAATACTAGTGATAGGTGGTTCAAGTGGTTAGCTTAATGTCTAGTCAAGTGCTGATGAGACATCCAATGGTAATTTTGTATCTATTTGTAAACCAGTATGAATAAAGTTATTTACATGCACTTAAACCTATAGTTTGGGTTTGTTTCAGTGAGTGGTGATGCATCATTTGCACTACATCACATTGTGTGTTGCCTCACCTCATGTGCTACTTCATGTGTTGTGCTATCTCACCTTGTGCATTGCCTCACCCGATGTACTCACTTATGAGATGAGGTTGATCATAGTGGTCAGAGGAGGTTCATAATTTTATGAACTTATGATTATTACATTGACCTCCTAGGTGATGTGCTTGATTCATCAAGTGCATGTCAAGAACCTCAGGTGTTCAACCAACACTCTAAGTATCTTCAAAGGATTGATTTTTCCAAAAGTAACAATCCTCTCCTCTTTTCAAAAAGAAAAAAAATAAGAAAGAAAAAAAGCCAAACAAAGAAAAGAGGAAAAAAAGAAAAGAAAGAAAAAATTTAAAAAATGAAAAGAGGATGATATGGTAGAGATATGAGCAAAAAATGTTGTATTTTTAGCCTACACAAATTGGTAGCATTACTATCCTAGGCTAGAAATTTTTTTGTGTTGCTCACAACTAAGAATATGAATTGTGTCTATGCCTCTCAAATTGGTAGTTTTACCATTTGGGCAAGATAATTTATCTATGACCAACTCATTAGGTCACTTTGAAAGACTAAATAAGTTAAGCCTATGACCATCAATCATTGCACTACCCTAGCTCTAGTGGCTTTGAAGACCTAGAAGTCATTCTCAAAGGAATGTCTAGTGAAGTCAAATGTTGCTTTCATTCAAGTCCTAATTCAAGGGTCAAAAAAATGATCACAATAGGACATCCCTATGTTCATTGCCCATCCAAAGTAAAATGTATATATCTAATTATTTAACATAGCCAAAGGGATTATAGAGAGGTTTCTAATAATGTCAACTTCAGGAATCTACCCTATGTATGTGTAAGAAGGGAAGAAAACCAAACCAGATTCTCGGGCTTCTAGATGAGTTTGTAACACTTCATTCAATCTAACTTCATCAATAGTCAAACCATGAAATATTCAAGACTAGATGATATTAGAAGTGGTGGTGCTACCTTGCATCACTAAAGAAAGACTTAGAGGGTTGTTCCTACTAGTTGGACAAGTAGTGGTGAAGGGAACCAACAGAAAATTCCTTGTAAGGTGTGGTAAATGCTCTCATGCTCCAATGAGCTAATTGAATTATTGGTTGAGAACCTAATGATGTTGCATTTTCCATTTCTCCTCTCTAGTTCATTCAAGTTCTCGATCATTTCTTCCTCTTCAAACCATCTCTAGTTCATCATTGTACATGTATGATGTTAATCAAGGTGAAGCATAGGATGAGATTTGATCATCCAAGAGGAAAACTCATGTTTAATGTTAATGTATTGCTAGTGATTGAGAATCCATGGATATCTCATTGATAAGATTCAAAAGGAAAAAAACATAGAAGCCTACTATGGGGAGGATAAACTTGTGAATTCTTTATGGCTTAGCATTGTAAATGAGTTAGCTCAATGCTTAATTTCCTATGGGATGGTAGTGGTTGCATTACATAAGCACCTAATTAGTCTCATACTTGGGTAATAACAATACTATATGTTTTAATAATCAACCAAGACATTTTTTTTCCTTATCCCTATTTGATTGTCTGATTGATTTATAACTTTAAATTAAAATATTTATTTAATTTTGATCCTTCATAATCCCTTATGTCTACTTTCCTTCCTTTTTCAAACTATGTGATGTTTGGATCATGTATTTTAATTCATTAATGTACTCTTACTACCAATGGTAATATGTATTTTACTTCTTTGAGCTGGGTGTCTCATACCTCAATTGTGGGGGAGAGGGACAAAATTAGATATGATTTTCAAAAAATTTCCAATCATGTTTTACATACCTCCTTGTGCTAGAATGTTGGCTATGATAATGTTTTACATATTGTTCTTGGCTTGTATGCTTTTCATCATTCTTGCTGGCATTTTTCATGATGGATATATAGAATCTCAAGGAACTTACATGAATTTTTAGCATTTTTCACAACAAATTAGGTCCCAACAATTATGTTTAGATAGCAAAGGTCATAACCCGATGAACTTGAAGAAGCTCAAACCTCCATGATGGAATTGGCTGAAAGATAAGTATCATTTAAACCATCAATTAAACCTAACCTAGTTGAACCCTCCTAATCAAGAAGATCTGGAGGTCATAAGCCTTATTCCATGAATACTAATGGGGGACATGCATAGTAATAATGACTAGGAGAAAATTTGAATGATCCATTGGTAGATTCCATTGATCTAAAGAATGTCTAAGAGAAGGTTGGTTGGAGATCATGCAACCTAAGATTATGCAAGCAAGTTAGTGCCATGAATAGTGCAAACGAGAGAAAAAGAAACTATGTTAGGCACTACTATGGGAGCATGGACTAATATGGGACCAAATTAGAATTCTTTAAGCAAGGGTGTCAAGTGTAGAAGAGAAAGTCCAAAGATATCCATTATACCCCTCGTATACATCAAACATACTAGGAGTTATTTCATCATAGCTACCATCTCCTAGTGCTTCTTCTTGAGGCGGCAAGTTAATGTTATGTCCACTATTATATATTGTTGTAACCCATTTGTATTGATCAAAAGTCAAGTCATGTCTAGTCTAATTTTCATTGTTGTAAGCTAAGATACTAGCTTAATTTAATTGTGAGTGAATGATAAGGCATCCAATGGTAATTCTATATCTATTTGTAAGCCAAGATTCATAAAGTTGTTTATGTGTACTTAAACCTATAGTTTGGGCTTATTTCAATAAGTGGTGATGCATCATTGACACTACATCATGGGGTGTGCTATCTCACTTAGTGCATTGTCTCACCTTGTGCATTGCTTGACATGGTGCGCTACCTCACCAAGTGCATTGCCTCATGTGGTGTGGTACCTCATCTAGTACGATGCCTTGCCTCATGCATTATCTCATGTGGTGCATTACCTCACTAAGTGTGCTGCCTCACATGGTATGGTACCTCACCTTGTGTATTGCCTTACTAGGTATATTGCCTTATGTGGTGTGATACCTCACATGGTGTGCTACTTGACCTGGTGCACTACCTTCAACATAAAAGTGATAATCACCATATCATCACTAGAGCTTTTTTGACCTAATTTACTAGACATTGAGGACTCTTTTCTAATGTAGATTTATTTCCTTGACAACATTCAAGAAAGGATAGTGGGATCTCTTCTATCTTAATCCTTATTGATGAGCAATGGGTATCCTTTACACCCAACCATATGAATCACTAGTACATACGCGTGATCAAATCAAATTGCATGGACTTATTCACCTAAGTGGCCAATATTCCTAGATGGTGAATTACATAGTTGTGAGTTGTTATCTTTCCAATCCACATTTGTGTTAATTGAGGTGTATGATTAAGTGTGGTTGAGGCATAAGATGTTTAATTTTGTGCTTTTTATTATTTTCTCTTGCTTGCTAAATGATTAAGTGAATAAAGATTTAATATTTAAATCAAATGGCTAATTAACTACTTTATTAACTAACTATCCTAATTTAGAGTATCCATTCCCACTTTCTGTACACATCTTAAACGTATATTAATGTTGTTGGGTTTTCAAGTGAATACTACTAGGTGTACCAAGTATCCACTACTAGGATTACCAAGCATTAATATATTATGCTTGAAAAGGTCATACTCACATCAGTTACAAACTATAATACTAATTGCTTAATAACAGGAAAGTAAATTACATGCAAAGTAAATTGCTAGAAAGTAAAGTTATTCTAATCTAAGTATTATAATGGATAGAAGAAATCTCAATTTTATTTCCATTCACGCACATGTATCTAGGTACAGGTGCACTCAAACAAAATGTTGTACAATCACATGAATCCATGTTTTAGGCACTCAGAGGGAAATTATTCTAATTTCTATGAAAAGAAATTGCAAGATTTTAGCTTGGGAAATAACCAGAAGATGCCATAAATGCAAGGGATGTGTGCATTTATATAGGTAACAGCTACATCAACATCAATGTACCTATGTCAACACATCCTAGGATACATTGACGAGGTTGCGTCGATGGGCATGCATCAATGTAGTTATCTTATTAATGCTTCATCATACCCCCATGTCTAACTGAAAATTCATCCTCAAGTAAAAAAAATTAGGATAAAGTTTCTTACAAAATTTGGGAAAGTATGAAACCTATATTGACCAACTAACGCTAACTAACTCTAAATGTCATATTGTACAAATTACAAAAACGGATGCAATTTAAAACAAAAGTTAAACACTTTGATAAAAATTAGTAGGCACCTATTGAATGGCATGATGAAGTCTCACATGGTGCCTAGAGGTAGAGTCTCCTATGGCTTTGATGGTCTTTCATCGTGTCTTAGTGCTACTTGAGGTTGAGGCTACTCTGCTACTATTGCTACTACTTCTAGAAATTTGAAGGCATCCATAAGTACCTTCATTTTCTCCTTCTTACTTCATGGATCATAGATAGTCTAAGCTACTTCACCTAGATTAGCAGATGCAAGGATGTTCCATGGGCATGGTAGTGAAGGAAACATCTCCTTCACGTTGATAAACTAGGTTGCAAATGTTTTACATTTAACATCAAATGTCTTAACAAGGTTCTATAGCTTTTGGTAGTCATTCATCATCCTCTCTAGGTTCTTAGAAATAGTTTGTTGACTTGTGAATCTACTTCTAAGAACCTCAAGCTCCAGATTGGTTTTCTCCAACTTTTATTTTGTATATTTGTGGAACTTAAACTTCACCTCATAGAGGAGGTAGGAGCTGGTGACCTACTTCTTTGATCAATTTCTTGGCCTTCTTGATATTAGCATTGCCAAGTTTTCATAGTGAAGTTTGGCAAGCTCCATGTACTTGGTCATCTCCTTGATTTGCAACTCCTTTAGGCAGATTTCTTCTTGATTATTACATTTAGTCCATTAAAGATGGGTTTCTTTGCTAGAGTTCTTGGATAGCTTCGTTCACCTTCACCTTGGCCAATTTAATCTCTTTTTAATTGATCTCCTTGAGTTTTCCAACCTAGTCCCTATAGTGATTCTTCCTTTTTTAAATTTTAGGACCTCATTCTCCTAAGTAGCTATCTCAATTGTAGTCCTCTAGCAAAGGACATGAACCTCCTTTATCAAAAGATTCTTGTTTTCAGCTGCCAACATCCGCAAATTGAAGTTTAACTTGGCAAGCTACTCCTGCTATTGATAGATGTATTTAACCATTTGATCCTTTTTTTTATCCATCATTTTGTAGGTGATGGTTGTCTCTTGTGAGCATCAAGTTTTTCTTATGAACTTGTGACAGGTCCTTGTTAGTTTGTTTTGCTATGGCTTCTAACATAGATGCATCGAGTATTGCCATCTCCTTGGTATTTTCAACCTCATGATACTTTTGTTGAAGATGTTGGAAATCTTCATCTCATGTTAGCTCAAGCTAGAGAATGATAGGATTAGAGAGATGGGCTTGTAGTTCTACAACTTTAACAACCAACCATCGATTAGCTATGATGCCCTCCTTAATTTGCACATTAGCTACCAACAACTTGCCCATTTTATCTAACAGTTGTGACTAGTTGGTTGTGATGTCATCTAGAAGATAAAAGATCTCTAGAAGTAGTTTCCTAGCTCCCACCAGTCTTTCCAATACTTCTTTGTATTAGACAACACTCATCTATCTACTCCCTACTTCTGCTAACGCATGGATATCTACCATGGTAGTAATGTTTAGTAATGATGTAGTAGGAGCATTGAGGGCTTCTACAACTTTGTTGACCATAACCTCTGCTACTATCTCTTGGCCTTTGTGTGGCATTACCAAGGTCCTTACCCCTTCTTCTTCTTTTAACATGGTAGAGAAGGCTACTTCATTTCTCAAAATTTTGAAAAATACTTATCTAGAGATAGATATAATGACTTCTTTGACATTTGGATTGGGTCTAATGGGTGCTTGGTTTTGTTATGCAAAACATAGTGGTGCCATCTCACTATGTAGCCAGATGATGGTCCTTGCAAACTCATTTAGATGGCTCATGGTTGGGCAGTAGATGGACAATTCCTCACTATCTATAAATTCTTGTTGTTACTACGCCTATTGCTCTCAAAGTTTCCTAAGATGCTTGATAGCTATGAGCATTTTTGGTGTTGATTCTAAGATTGCAAGTGATGGTAGTGGTGGCTACTCCTCTTCATAATGCTTTGCAGTGGCCTTATATTTCATGATCTCTTTCCATGATGCAATAGGAGTGTAGTGGACTGCATCATTAGAATAGTGGACTATTCCTCCCCTTTTATATAATTTTCTAAACAAGCATGAAAAGGAAAGTGTCTTCCTACCCTTCTCATTTTTTTAAAATACTTTTTGATTTTAAGGAAGATAAGCTAGAGTAGATTGACAAGAAATTTTCTACTTAGAGTTGCACATGCCTTGGTGGAGAAGGATGTCACCTTGCTTAGCCTCATCATTGGGTTTAGGTGATAAGCTCTCTCCATCTTTGTTAGTGCACTATAATTATTACAATTCACTCCATAGCACAACTGGATTCTTTCTTTATTTGTTTTAGGATTTTTCTACATTGAGATCTTTGCAAGCTTTTCCCTAATGTCAGACAAACCAAGGGCTTCAACAATGGCTTCAATTGAGTAAGAGATGATGACGTCTTTGATCTTCAGCAATGTACCTCCTTATTGGTTGTTCAAAAATAGGTAGGTTTCTCCGATGTACCATTCTCCATTGTTAGAGAGAATGAGCCATAGAGGAAACCCCTGCAACTGCATTCTAACCTCCTCTGGCATGAACTCTAAGAAGAATCCAAAGTTCAACTCCTACAAGATAGAACTTTAGACCTTCTTAGTTTTGATCTTCTACAAGTAGGCTTTCATCAGTGTGGTCTCTAAATTAGGTCTTGGTCTTGGAGCCTCATCCTACCTAGATTAATCTATTTCTATAGTAGAAATCTACCTAATAAATTCCACTTTGAGTTCCTCCTGAAGAGGCCCAGTAGCATGCGTAGCCTCTACTACATACTTCTGGGGTTGTTCTTGCTATTAATTCCTTCCTTCTCAAGGTTAATTCTCCATGGACTGTGATGGTCCTCTTGCTTACGGTCCTCTTTTGGAAGCCATCTGTCACAAACATAATCCAAGATTAGCTCTTTAGTTCATAACATTTATTTCTTTGAATATCTTACTTTGTTAGATTAGGTTATGTTAATTCCTTAAGTATTAAGAGTTTATCATTAAGTTCTTATTTTATGATTGTAGGCTAGTGGTAATATTTTATTATTATTTTATTCCTAGATAATGAAGTTTTTTGTTGGTCTTAACCCTATGTGGTTATTATTTTAATAGTTTAGTATTGGGGAGTTAGAAAAATTTCAAAAAATTCTCCATTAAAAACCAATGATTTGAGGCCCCCATGATGTAAAGCATACCTCCAATAGCTCAAGGATAAAAAAATGGAAGAAATTAGGTAAGTGATTTAAAAGGTATGGTGCTTGAAAGGTTATTTGGCTCTGAAAAATGGCAAAAACTCCTCTTGGAAAATTGGTGAAAAATAAGCTAACTATCAGGCATATTTATAGAATTTTTTTCTTACATCGATAGGGCTGCATCGACGAGGAGGCATCAACATAGTTATTCTTAACTAGATTTTTCACTTAAAATGAAGGAATTTTAGATGACAAAAAAAGAGCCACATGGAAGCCAAAAAGATGTAGAATGATGGCAACAACATGAAAAGGGTAGGCTTGGCTAAATGAAAGCAATTAGAGTGGATTGGATGAGTTCTTTAAGGATGTTTTAATGCCAAATAAAGAAAAACCGGATGCTATAATGTGATTGAGAGGATTGATCATGCAAGTGGCTAACGGTTAGGAAGTTTAACTTAAGGTAGATCAAAGGAATGAAAGTCAGTGATTTCCAAAGTAGGCATACACTTATTATGCCCTTGCATACCTTCATCACAAGGAGTCTGTGGGCACCAAGGATAATGAACAGTTGGTTTAAGTTAAATTTCATACCCATGGAAGGAATTGTCCAAGGGTTATGCCATCTAGAAAACAAAAATATCAATTTATTATGGTATGAGGTAGTGAGGTGATAGAAAATGAAGTGAGCAAATGGTAGAAAGAGAGAATGGTGATTGGATAATCTACATCCTAGTCATATAAGAGTCTTGATGAAAATTATGATTGAGATGATTTGATACTAGTTTGTTGCAAGTCTAGACCAAGTCTAGTTCATTTTGAGTAATCTCACATTGAAATATTCCTCCTCTTCAACGATCAAAAAGTTCAAAAGAATCCCAAAGGACAATCATCACTCCAAGAGAAGAAGATTAGAAAAGAAGAAAGTAGGTAGTACCTTAGTTAGAGGAATGCCTTCAGACATGGGTAACATGTCTTTCTAGCCTCATAACTAGTGCTTGTAGCTCATTATTGAGTCTAAGGGATGTTATTTGAATTTTTATTCTTGTTTTCCTTTTCTTGTTATTTTTTTTATAGAAATCACACCATACAAAGACATGCTTTCTTTTTATGGTTAACAATAGGAGTGATGATATACCAGTGGAGAATCATAGAACTTAAGAAGGAAGTTGAGAGAAACATACATCAAATCCCCTTAAAGTAACACCCTTTTCCTTTTCCACTTGGTCCTTTCCTAATTCATTAGGTAACAAAATCATTTGTTACTTTTAGTTGTAATGTGAAAGAACCTTCATGTTTTCAAGATATTGATTTCCCATGGAATAAATTGATAGGTGGATGTCATGAACTCATTGCCTAATGCCACTAGAAAATTCAAAGGTTATTAGAAGAGAACATATTCCAAGGATAACATTTGGCCTTTTGGTTAATTAATCATAATATTGATAGTTACCTTGAATAAATTTTTAAAATTTATAGTAGCAATGAACAAAATTAGAGATTTTGAACAAGACTGGATGAAATTAACAAGGAAGAAAAGAAAATATATAAAATAATCAATAAAATATTTAAGAAAATGAAAAATATAAAAATAATTTTGCAAAAAAAAAAAGATGAAAAATTGGTCATCCTCATTAAGATGTTAAAATGGATAGCTATCTCCCCCATGACTAAGTTGAGAGAAGGGGATCTGAAAAATAGAGCATTCCTCTTCTTGTGAAGAGGTGTTAGTGTTGTTGGTTACTTGGAATTTCAAAAATGGATTAAGTTGCTACATGTTGACTAATAGGTATTTTGGAGGGCTAATTGGGTGGTAAATTATCATGATCCCAAAAGAAAAAGTAGAATGAATGATGTAAGATCCTTCCCATAACATTTGAAACTTAGTGTGCTTAGGCACATGCATGGGATACCAATAAAAAACCTTATCTCTAAGTTGAAATGTAACTTTTCTTATCCATGCATCATGACATTGTTTGTTGTGTGCCTTGTGTACTTCATTCATCATTAAGGCTATCCTTTGGTTTTCATCTAGTAGATTAAGTGTCATAAGATGTTCTTTTTGGGCTAAATTGATATCTAGGTCAAGCTCATAAGCAATTGTGAGTGTATGAAGTTTGACTTGGATTGGAAGTATGGGTAACTTTCTATATACTAACTCAGAGGGAGAGTAGCCTATAAGAAGTTTCTAGGTTGAATGATATGTCAAAAAAGCATCATTAAGTTTGGTACTCTAGTTCTTCCTATATCTATTGATAGTTTATATTAGAATTCTATTGATCTCCCTATTGGTGATCTTAGCTTAACCGTTAGCTTGGGGATAATAGGGGGTTATCAGTTTATGTTGCCCCTAAAGCATTGCATCAATTTCGGAAAAATAGACCCTGTGCAATGTGTTTCATTATAAAAAATTAGTCCTCTAGGCACACCAAACCTATTTACCACATGTTATTATACAAATTGAGCTGCATTGGTAGATGTACAATTAGATACAACTATAGCTTTAACCCATTTGGTATAATAGTCAATAGCAACTACGATGTAGGTCTTCCCATTTGACATGGAAGTGATGGATTCAATGAAGTCAATTCTCCAAAGGTCGAAAGGCTCTAGTGATTGTTTCCATTATTGGGGTCCTTCCATTGATAGATTCATTCCTCCATCCAATTGACATTGTTTGTATGAACAAGAGAAATGATGAGCATCTCTGAAGATCATTAGCCAAAAGTATTCTACCATGAGAATTTATGTATGCATCCTCCTTTCAGTGTAGTGGCTCTTACAAGGACCTTCATGAGCATCCTAGAGGATCTACAACTGATCTACTTTAGGCACACATCATTAAACTAGGACATCAACACAAACCTTGTAAAGGTTTCCTTAGATCTCCTTGTAATGCTTGACCTAGTACAGAAGCTATTGTTTCTTTTTATTATCCCATTTCATGGAAGTCTCTTTTGTGAGAAGATAGGAGAGAATCTCACCATACCAATTAGTAATCTTTGGTCCTTAAACTTTGATGGATTTAGCAAAAGGAAGTTCATCTAGAAATTGATCAAATAAGGGCTCTTCATCCTCCTTGCTATCCCATCTTAACTAATATAAATGATCAACTACTATGTTCTTGGTTCCTTTCCTATCCACCATGGTAAGGCCAAATTCTTGTAAAATCACTAACCACCATATAACATGAGGACTAACCTCTATTTTATTCATTAGCAAACAAATTACATTGTGATTGGTGTATATAAAAATTTATATCCAATCATTTAGTACCTAAATTTTTTTAGGGCATACATCACTGCCATGAGTTCTTTCTAAGAGGTGGTGTAGTTAAGTTATGCATCCACAATGCTTTTTCTTGCACAATGGATGTAATATCAACATTTCTAATCATCCATTTGTATAAGCATCACTCCCAATGCATAGTTAGATGCATCTATCATTATGTGAAATGGCTTGGAATAATCTGGAATATGTAGAATTGGAGTTTCTATGAGCTTTTGCTTTATTTTCTAGAATGCTTGCTCACATTCCTTAATTTAGTTGAAGACTACATCTTTCTTTATAAGCTCTACTAGTGGTTTAGCAATTTTAGAGAAATTCTCTATGAAGCACTTGTAGTAACCAATATGATGAAGGAATGACCTTACATCTTTTACCATTTGAGGCTACCTAGTTATTCCTTGGATGATCCTTACTTTTTAAAGATCCACTTTAATCCCTTTTTTTTTGAAATTTGGTGCCCTAAGACAATGCTATCTTGGACCATCAAGTGGATCTTTTTCCAATTAAGCCATAGGTTTTTTCTTACACAATGTTTTAGCACTTGCTCTAGATGGTCCAATGCTTATTCAAAGTTGATACCATAGGTGGAGAAGTCATCCTTGAATATTTCCATACCACCACCAATTTGCTACTAAAGTAAGCTTAATACTAGGTGCTGGAAAGTTGCAAGAGCATTACAAAGGCCAAAGGATATATTTTTATATGCAAAAGATCCCCAAGGACTTGTGAAAGTTGTCTTGGCCTAGTTTTCTAGTGCTATTTGAATTTGTTATAGCCACTATAACCATCTAAAAAACTATAGCAATTGTTTCTTGTAATTATATCCAATACTTGGCCCACAAATGGCAATGAAAAATGATCTTTAAATGTAGCCATATTCAATAGCCTTAAGTCTATATAAACCCTCCATTTTCCTTTTTTTTGGGGGGTACAATAATAAGTGAACTCATCCACTCACTATCAACTATAGGATAGATGAATCCTTCCTTAAGAAGTTGTTCAACTTCATCTTTAACAACTTGCTTAAGGTTTGGATTTAGTCTCCTCTATAGTTGTCTCCTTGGCTTGATAGAGAAGTCTATATAGGTTTGATGCCAGCATATGCATGTATCTATTTCGGTCAATTCATGATATGAATAGGAAAAAGATGTTGGTCATTTGTTTATAACTTTTAACAGCTTCCTTTTCTATTCTTTGATGATATTGACATTAATTGATGAGCGGTGAGGTACTCCTATGCTCAACCATACAAATACGAGTGTTTCATGCATGATCTGATTGAATTCCAAGGACTAAGTGCTTATGCACCTTTGTGGAACAAGAATGGGTTGGTTAATCATTGTCTTCCCAAGCTTACCTGTACGTCATGATTGTATGGTTAAGTAAGCTTGAGGCATATGATTTTTATATCTTTTATGTTTTTTTATGTCCAGTGCTAATAAGGGAGGAGAGAGATAACTAAGTGACTAGTTTAACTTAACTACTGATTAACTAGGCTTTAATTACTCCTAACATCAGTATCCATTCTCACTTGCCATACACATCTTGAACCAATGCAACACTACTAGGATTACCAAACGCTAATTGTTACTAGGTTACCAAGTATTACATGCTTGCTCGAAGTGATCGTACTATGTGTGCTTACTTAGAAGAGTTGTGGGGTGAGAGAGAGAGAGAGAGAGAGAGAGAGAGAGAGAGAGAGAGAGAGAGAGAACATTAATTAACTAAGAAAAGTATTAAATAACTACAAATAACATTAATTAATCTATTCTAAATGCTGCAAGGTTTGTCATAAAGTTCATCTTTATTGCCGTACATAAGGTGTGCTCAGGTACACAATGCTTGAATAAAGATCCGTTCACTTTATGACTCCTACTGCGGCGGGCACGCAGAAATAATTCTAACTCTGGGAGGGAGAAAAGGCAAGATTTTAGCTAAGGGTCTAACTTACTATTGCAAAACCAAGTGTGCCCACCTCTTATTTATAGGCAAGAAGACAGGTCCCAATATCGGGTATCTGACATAGCATGGTAGGCTCCGATATTGCGGACTTGATATCGTGGATGCAATATCACAGTTCATCATTAATAATTACCAACTTATCATTATCAAGAAAATTATATTTCAATGTTGCTAGTAAAGTCTTGAATTCAAGGGGCTCTTACTTAAAATAATCAAGGATTTCCAGCTCTCCCCAATTCATTTCTGCTTCTTTGTGGAAGAGTTAGTTATGAATCTATTCCATTTTATTCATGTTATTAATATAAGCACTTGTGAAGAGCTTTATTGGTTCCATGCATATTATTAAATCAAATCTATCATTTGCTATCAGCCATTGGGTACCTTCTTGTCTTGTGATTGCTACATATAGGCACCTCTAAATAGTTGATGTTTTGACACACTTATTGCATGTTGTGATGGATGTAATTTTCATGACCCATATCTTTTGCACAAAATGGCTCCTTATGTCACTATATGCAATGCATGGGATTTGCTTCTTCTCTATCTTTTTGAAATCATTTTCATTAGAGATTTCCAAGAAAAGGTCTTTGATCCCTATCTTGGCATCAATTGTGCTGAGCTAATCCCTTCCCATGATAATAGGAAAGTCCCCCATATAGTTATTCACATGGATCAACTAGCAAATATACTAGATAGGACCAACCATAAATGATGATTGTAATATCCTTCACCAATCCCAAAGGAGAAATGATGGATTAATCTATAAGCTTTAGTCTGACATTGCATTTCTTGAGTGAAGGTAAGTTCCAAGTCTTATACATCTATTGAGAAATTAAGTTCATTCTAGAACCTGAGTCTAGTAAAGTCCTACATGGATTATTTCTTACAATTAGTAAATAAATTAAGGAACTCATAGGATCAAATTAGTTCCTAGGAAGGTGTCCTACCTTGAATCAATCTATAACCACATGAATCAACATGAAAGTATGAACATTTGGAGACTTTTGATTTGAATGTTACTTAATGATAACTTTAGGAGCAATTTATGTAGGGTTATTAACCATAGATGTTTGTGAGGGTTTAAGAAGACTATTAGATCTAAAGAAATCCCTCTTTCAAGGCTTATACTTAGAACACTAGAATGGTCATCTAGCTATATTCATGATCCTTATTACATTTTGTTGTTGAGGCTACAATGGAATTCCACTTGCATAAGTGGTGCAAGTGGCAAGGAAGTAGCATTAGAGGGTGCAAAAAGAGTTGGTGGATATAGAGGAGGATAAGTGGAAGATGACTCAGTTTGCAAAGTAGGTGTTTTATGATATTCTAGGGGATAGGAGTGATGGGAGATTGGAGTAGGGCTTGCAGAGCCATGATGAGATATAGGTTGTTGAACATAGTATCCATATGGGTCTAGCTATCGATAAGGATACTGCTACCATGGTGATGCCAATCCCTATGACTATGGATTTTTCCATTGCTAATATTGCTCTTGAGGTTGAGGTGGCACTCCACTTGGGTAATACTATGATGAGTGGAACTACTATCGATAATTGCCTTGTGGTCAAGGCAATCTCCTAGGTGGTTGTCTTTTTGCTAATTTTATATTTGAAGTATACATCCCAAATTCTTACAAATGTGACATTATAGCAAAACATCCCTTGGGATGTTCATATTAGCATATGTTACACTCATCTTCATCTATTTATAAATTTGCAACCTAATCAACTACTACATTCTTACCTTTTTGTTGATAGTAGTCCTTTCCTGTATCTTTCCTCCTTCTTCTATCTCTATCTCTATTCCCTTGCTCCATTTTCTCCTTCACAATCTTGAGAGTAGTTTAAAAATTCTCATCTAAGAAGTTCCACATTTTGTCTACCTTAGTAGATATTTCTGTAATAGATTTCCAAATTAGAAAGATTTTCCTTTACACCACTTCATCTAATGGTGCTTCCTCCTTTGAATCATAGAAATATATCTTCCTTTTTTATATGGAGGAGTCCCTATTATATTCATTTACACTTTCTCACTTTTTTTGCTCTCCTTCTTATTTTGTTACTTGATCAATTAGCCTTTGGATTCAATGGGCTCTCATTTTTGAAAGTCTCCCTTGGATGTAGACTCTAAGAGTTTCTCTACTTTTGTTTCAAAGGCCATCTACTTTGTTGTGAAGCTGCTCTCCTTGAGAAAATCCATGGCTTGGGCATTAGTGTAAAAGAAAGAAATACCTGCCCAAGGCTACATCCAAGGATTCATGATTGCCTTATTTCCATCCTTCAATTTTTTTTCTCAAGTTGAACACAATAGAGTATGTGTGATATTTATCAATGAATAGATTCAACATTGTACTTTATTTACAAATGGATTTTGGCTACAAGAATTGGTACCAAATTTTAGCTTCTTTAATGAGTATCCTTAGGGATAATTTGAGCTTTTTCCACTTATTTTCAATGTTCTATAAGGCAAAGGCATCATGGAAAACTTGTAAATGATACTATGAATCAACATTATACCCTCCTTCAAATGTAGGAATATTATTCATATTAAGCCATTTAATTTTTCTATCCCTTTAGTGCTTGGTAGAAATTTGAAATACTTTTGAAATATTGAGCATGTTCCTTGTAGCAAGCAATTGTTCATCATAGTCATTGCATTTGTGATGGATCCTATAATGGCCATATCTCCTATAATGTGACCTATTGTGCCTTCATTCTTGATGATGCTCCTTTTCCTCTTATATTTGACCATGCTTCCTTTTCTTGTTACTACAATGGGATTTTTGATCATCTTCATCTTAGTCTAGATCATTGCTTATTTAGTCTTAGCAATGGTTCCTCATATTAGAGTTTGACAATGAGTAGGATGATGACGATGGAGGATAAGGAGAGTGGTGCCTACTAGTCCTTCTCCTATGGTCCTTTGATTGTACTTTCTTATTTTCTTTTTCTTTTTCTTTTGATAAATGACTAGGAGACATTTTTCTTAAATTTCACCAATATTTGGACACTATCCTCCCCCTACCCTAGTTATTCTCAAAGGTTTATTGCAATAATTAGTGAAGTGTGTCTTCCTCACTGAAAGGAGGAGAATCTTGATGTTGAGATTACCCTGAGAAAAATTAAGGATCCTCCTTTTTTGATTGCAGAAACAATGGTGGTAATACTTTTTTGCCTTTGGAGGCTTCATAGTGGGTCTTCATGCATCGATCTTTACTGATATGGACATCTATTAACTAATAATATTTGGAGGTATGGTTTGTTACCTAATACTATGGGCTTGATGATTTGATACACAGCTTCATGAGATTGACCATGAGCATTGTAGGAATAGTACAATTAGGAGGTAACAAAATGTTGTCTTTTATATTCCTCCCATGTAGATGTTCATCTTGATGGAGAATGAAAGTGAAATTTGGGTAGCAAGGATCCAAATGTACATAGATCACTTTCAACTATTAAGGTTTTTCATTGGTAGTCCTTTTTGTTCTATCATGCTACTAATTGGAATTATTGATATGTGGTGATGGCTCATTCTTGCAACAAGAAAACATCTTAGTAGTTTGGATAAAGTGTACACTAATAACTTATTATTATTATTATTATATCTAAAAGATGATTCTTTATATTTTCCTTACAACAACTTTATACGAAGTCACTACCTACTAATATTTAGTGCACTTAGCTAAACTAAGTCCTTGAAAATGGTGCAAATGATAAGTAGTAGGTATCCCCTATACCTAATGATAGGAATCACTAGCACATATGCATGATTCATCAAATTTCAAGGATTTATATACCTAAGTGGTTGATATTCCTAGATGGTGAATTATGTAGTTATGAGTTGTTATCTTCCAATCCACACTTGTGTGAATTGATGTATAGGGTTAATTGTGGTTGAGGCATAAGATGCTTACTTTTTTGCTTTTTATTATTTTTTTCTGCTTACTAAATGATTAAAGGAATAAATATTTAATAGTTAAATCAACTAACTAATTAAATACTTTATTAACTAATTAGCCTAATGTAGAGTATCTATTTCCACTTTCTGCATGCATCTAGAATGTATATTAATGTTGTTGGGTTACCAAGTGAATACAATTGGGTGTACCAAGTATTCATTATTGGAATTACCAAGCATTAATATATTATGCTTGAAGTGGTCATACTCACATTACTTATGAACTATAATATTAATTACTTAATAATAGGAAAGTAAATTGCATGTAAAGTAAACTACTAGAAAGTAAAGTTATGTTAATCCAAGTGCTACAATGGATAGAAGAAATCTTGATTTTATTTTTTTTCATGCAAATGTGTCCAAGTACAAATACACTCAAATAAAATGTCATACATTCACTTAAATCCATACAGTAGGCACTTAGAGGAAAAATATTCTAACTTCTATGAAAAGAAACTTCAAAATTTTGGCCAAGGAATTAACTAGAAGGTGTCATAAATGTGAGGGGTATGCACATTTATATAGGTGACATCTATGTTAGTACTGATGTATATGCATCAACACATCCTAAGATACATTAATGGGAATACATCAATGGGGTTACGTTGATGGGCATGTGTTGACGCAATCATCTTATTGATGCTTCATTACCTTTGCTCAGTATAGCCTTTTCATCTTCATATGATGAAGAAGTACTGATGGACGAAGCCTCACAATGTGCTCTTCTATGCTTATGGAAATATTTATGTTCATGAGAGTAACTTCTTCATCCCATAGCTAGGATTGTAGGTATTGATAATATTGTCCAGCTGCATACATAACTAAGGAATTAGGATACTAGGAAATGCCATAAAATTTTGATTCCCTTGGCTAGGGTTGGCTTTTATTCCTCCTTAGATTATGGAATAAAGTTAGGATAAGTGGTTGTAAAGCTATGCATTTGGAGATCCAAGCACAAGTAGGTACTTATCAAAATCCTACTTGTAAAGCTATGCATTTTGATAAGTACCTTGTTAAATATCTTAAAAGTATGAATTGGTAGGAAGTATATGATATTGTTGCACTATAGTAGGTTGGTTTCACATGGTAGTGCCCTATGTATTTAAAGCTTGCCACTATTGCTATTGTTGTATAGGTTATAGATATGCATCATCCAAATAATAAGATTTAATTGGATAATACATCTTTTTGTTTGTTTTTCTGACAAACTAAGGATTCAAATGCATACTAGCTTATCTAATCTTAACAATCATGTGGGCCATGGTCAAGCAACATTATAATTCATGAAGGTTCACATAATAATCACAAGAACCTTCATCATCAGAAGATGATGTCTTTTTTTGGTTTAGCATGGTTGAATGAAGAAAATTTGGCCTTGTCCTTACTAGCATCTTTCTTCTTATGATTACAACAAGCAATAACTTTCACCACAACATCAACAACCTTACCCTCAATATCTTTGAGAGCAGTTATCATCTTCACATTCATTACTTCCCACACCTAGTTCATGTTGTGGGCTAGATCTAACAAGGCCTTTTGGTTCTTACTTGGCCATGCACTACGACCTCAATGACATTAGAAGGTTTAGGTTTACCTTCAACATTCTTGATGATTTTCACTTGTTGTGAGTCACAATTATGCTTCTCTACATTATGTCTCTTTTACCACCCACTTTCCATTCCTATAATAGTATCTATTAGTACCTTGATTTGGACCACAAAATTTTTACATACCTTGCCCATTATGTACATATTAATATGTTCTTTGATCTCCTACTTTAGGCCCTTCACAATGTGCATTAATTAGTCATGTTGGAAGAAGCCATGATTTGAATATCAATGAAAAATTTTCATGTACCTCTTGAGAGTCTCATCCAAAATTTCATGAGGTTTCTACTTCCATACAACCATCTCCTTTTGAATGTTTACAATATGGACATAGGTTTGAAATTTAGCATAGAACATATGAACCATGTCTGTTCATAATTAAATTAGCCTAATAGGCAATGATTTGTACTAGATGTTAGCATGTTTAATGAATGTATGAGGAGAACTGCAACTTTTCTCAATCATTGAAAATCCCCTATAAGTAGAAAGCATTATCAAATGCTTGCAAATAAAGCTAAGGATCATCACTGATACATTCCCAATAATATGGTACATCTACCAAGTTAATGTGTTTGATTTTGCTAGCACCAACATACCATTTGAAATGTAGACAACCTCATTCAACTCTTGGTAATCTCTTCAATTGAATAGGGGAGCACTCTCATCACCCCTCTCTCTAGTGAGATGGAGATATTGAAATTGTGAAAGTGGTTGTTGCCACTAGATACTCCTTTATCTTCATAGTTGTATTGCCAAAGGCCCTTATGAGAAATCTTCTTCTTGCCCTTTGGATCAAGGATTTACTTATCATTATCTGAGTGTTCATCCCAAGAATCTTATGTTGTTGCTCCTTCTCTTTAGTCAAACAATCATGGACTTCTTGCCTTTAATGATACTTGTACTTCTTCTTTCTAGACACCAAGACCCAATAAAAGTGTAAATTTTCCAGAAGATTGAAATTAGTTAAATTCCACATGAGACCTACTTAGGCAGCCTCAATTGTTTCCTAGCAAAATCATTCCAACACATCTCTCCAACTTCCTTTTCTATTGTAGTGATAAACTATGACCACTTGGGATTGAGAATTATCCATTGCATTCTCAAACACAACTTGGACCATTGTTTGCCTTTTTGATCCATTACTACTAAAGGTCCTCTTACCTTTAATGTTATTCACCACTCATTTATTACTTTAAATCTATGTAAAACACTAAGAAAAACACACACATGTTGAACACAAAATGTAAGTACTTGAATATACAAGTAAATTAACTATTCACAATACACCCTCCCCAATAATGATGCTAATGATAATGACCCCCTTAACTAAGACCACAATAGTTCTATTAATGGTACATGTAGCAAACAAGTTTGAAACACTAAAGATAACAACAATGCGAATTGTAAAGTTTACTTATGTATATTATTGCATTTAATAAATGAAAATATTATAATTCATATGATAGTGAAGAAATCCATGTTGCCATAGCTAAAAAATTATATTTTTATATAGTTTATAAATGTAAAGAATAAAATAATAATTAAAAATCCTTGTAATACCCTATGAAATAGGTTGGTACTAACACATAAAAGTGATAAAATCTTCTCAATCATATCCTTGGTGACCTAATAACATTCTGTATAGGTATGACCTCCTTAGGTAAGACAAAATCATCGCAAAGCTCCACACAACTACGCTAATTTATCTAAAGGAATTTAAGTAATTATAGTTTTTAAATATAACAAATAAATTTATTAATAAGATGTCCTCATCAAGGTTTAATAGAATAAAATTTAAAAATTTAAGGAAATCAAAATGAACTTTATTCATTAAGCAAACACTTGACTTTGCATTGACTAAATAGTTTTGAGCTATGAACACATGGTAGCACTTAAATAGAGTCTTGCTCCATGGTGAAATAATAACTTAAAAATACCAAACAAAAAAAATTACATACTTACCTAAGGGAGGAAAAGAAACTCTTACATTAAAGAAAATTTGAGAATCCAAAGATAATTTGAGCTTTCTACATGGGTATTCATAGTTTTTAGGTTTATAGTAGAAGTGGTGAGATAGCGTACCAAGTGAGGTAGTGTACTTCATGAGGTAGCATACGAGGTGAGGTAATGCACCATGTGAGGTAGTATACCTAGTAAGGGAATGAACTTGGTGAGGTAGTGCACATGTTGAGGCAATGCACAAGGTAAGGCAATGCACCTAGTGAGGTAGTACTCTACATAAGGTAGCACATAAGGTAAGATTGTGCACTAGGTGAGATAACACATCACATAATTTAGTGTTAATGATACATCACCACTCACCAAAATAAGCCCAAACTATAGGTTTGAGTGCACAGAAATAATTTTATACATCTTACCTTACAAATAAATACACAATTCTCACTATATTCCTCTATAATTATTTTAATACATGTTGTTGGCTATATTTCTTGGGGTATACCTATAGTCAAATTATTTTGGTATCCAACTTCCCCACCCTTATAAAACAAAATTTTGAAGAATGGAGAAATGTTCAACAATGGATGAAAAAGCATTATTGTTCTTATCTACAAAAATAAAGGAAATGTGTATGAACAAAAATAAAGGAGATGTGCAAAATATGTAAACTATAAAAGAATCAATCTAATGAGCTACATTGTAAAGCTTTATAAGAGATTTATATATCACAATTTAAAACTTGAATCAAATGTATCAAAAAAATAATTTAGATTTATGCAAGGGAGATCTATTATATAGGTTACTTTTTTGATACAACAATTGGTGGAGAAATTCAGAAAACATACAAAAAATCTACATATGATCTATATTAACTTGGAAAAAACATATAATAGAGTTCCTATAGATATTATGTTATGTTCCTTGTAGATGAAAAACATTCTTAGTAAATATATTAAAGTGATTCAAAACATGTATGAAGGAGCTACCACTAAAATTAGAACAAATTATAGAATAGCATTTGATTTTGTAGTTACTATAGGTCTACACCAAGGGTATGTGTTTAGCCCATACTTATTTTCTAATACTATGGATGAATTAACAAAGAAAATACAAGATTAAATCCCTTGCTATATGCTATTTGCAGATGATATTGTGTTGGTGGATACAATTCTAGAAAATATTGATTCTAGAATAAAAAAGTACATATATTCACTAGAATGAAAAGGCTTAAAATTAGCAAAAGTAAAATAGAATATATGGAATATAGTTTTAATTATAGCATCAAAAATGGTAAAATAGAAGTGATAATTCAAGGCTAAAAATTCTCTTGCTACAAACCATGTTGCTACATTGGATTAATGCTCCAGTCAAATGATGAAATTAATAAACACATAACTAATAGAATTGGAGCAAGATGGTTAAAATGGAGATAGGCTAGTGGTGTTCTATGTGATAAAAGAATCCAAATAAAAATAAAGGAAAATTTTTATAGGACAAAGATCAAAGCTACTATCTTATATGGTGTTGAATGTTGGACAGTACAAAAGATGCATGAATAATAAATTAGTATGGTAGAAATATCAATGCTTAGATGGATGTTGAATGTTACCATAAGAGATAAACCATACAATAAAAATTTTAGAGAAAGACTTAGGATGGCTTCTATTTTAGAATAGTTACAAGAATAATAACTAAGATGGTTTAGGCATGTGTAAAGAAGATCATACAACAAGCCTATACAAAAAATATTTTTTTACATCATTATTCTGCAAAAGCCATTGAAAGGAAGATAAAAAATGACATAGGAAAAAATGATTAAAGATGATCTAAAGGAGTTGCAAATAAACAAAGATCTAGCTTATCATAAAGATGAATGATGAAAAAGAACTCATGTAGTTGATCCCATTTTATTAGGATAAGGCTAGGATAATGATGATGAATAATAAGTTGTTAGCCTAGCAATAAGATGCTTGATTTGGAAGCTCTAGGTCATGGGTTCAATTTTGGTGGGTAATATTGAGTTATATAAAGTTCTAATTGAAGTATATATCTTATGTTGTATCTATGTTTCACTTATTTCAAGTTTCAATAATGATCTATTAGGATAGTAGTAAGACTCTTAATTTGAAAACTTTAAGCTGTCTAAAGGGTGCACATATTCATCTAGTTTTTCTTAATGATAAGACTCTTAATTGTTAACTCCAAGTTATGGATTCAATTCTCGCTATATGTCTAAGGGGTGCACATACTCATCTAATCCTACTTAATGATAAGATTTTTTATTTAATAACTCCAATTTATGAATTTAATTCTAGTAAGCAATATTGTATTATAAAATTCTACTTTGACTATATGTCTTGGGGGTAAATATTTTTTGAGGGTAAGGTGAAAAAGCAGTAATATACCTAGAATAGCACCCCCAAGCTAGTGTAGGATGCTAGTATTAATCTTTGAACCTAGGACCTTTTAATGCATAACAATGTGAGCTAACCACCTAGCTAGCAACTCATGTTCATCTTTAAGAGTAAATATTATTAAAAAATTGTTTTGGATTCTGACACATCCACATACTTCCCCTTCCCTTAGGCTAGTAGCCCTCCTCCCTAAACCACCCACTAGAAAAAAAAATATGGTTCTTCTTTCAACAAACTAAAACATTCTTAACTTAGTTTTCTTAAATATAAAAGGGTGCTAAAAATTGAAATAATTTAACTATGAATATACCACATGGAAGAATGTGCAATAAAATCCTAAGCATATTTACCAACTAATCAAGAGACAATTTTATTTACCCCACATCAGATCTAATAAACTAGATGTAGGAGCTCACTATCTCTTAGGTGTTATGCCAATTAAGGATCAAATTGCTATTATCAAGCTTCGCTTAAGTTCTCATCATCTTAGAATTAAAAGTAAAAGATGGATTCAACTCCCATGAGAAGAGTACATTTGTAGGTTGTGTAGATCAAGAGCCCATGAAGATGAGTTACATGTATTTCTTTCTTGTGTTGTAACTACCCATTTGAGACAACATTATAATATTATGGAAAAAACCTGTATAATATGTTTTTAATGTTCCCATTGCCACTTGGTCAATTTCTAGAGTCTATTTTTACTTTTTCATGAAAATGTAATATCTATTCAATAGATCCTATGGAACTTCAAATATAATAAAGCTTCATTTCATTTCATAAATAAGTATAAGAATGCCTCAAGTGAAGGGGGTTTTAGAACCTTGAAATAATTGTAATGTATGTATACTCCAAGATATACAACTCAACATTGCTGACTAGAATCGAACCCATAATGTGAAGCATTCAAATAAAAAATCTTACTACTAGGCTAATACGTCATTGTTCAAAGGTCTCAAGTACAACTCAAATTAGCAAAAGAGATTATGTAAAGCACGTAGACTCTTGTACATCTAGAAAGTTATAAATGAAATAATTTTTAGGGGGGGATGTTAAATCCCCAAAAAATATTAATGAGGAGAGAAAATCTAGAGCACATCATAAGCTTAACATTAAGTACACATCATAAAAAAAAGAAAAGAAAAAACTTTTCATTTTTATGATTATTTTGAGAAAATAAGTGAAGAGAATTAATTATTAGTAGGGAGAAAGGTCCCTTTCTTAACAAAACTTACATCACTTATCAACATCCATACTTGAACTTAAAATAGCAAAATATTTTGAGATAGAGAATTGTAGCTTAATACTAATATTTTTATTAAAGCAAAAAAGTGATACCACTTGTGAAGGATCATCACCTTGTCACTTATTATTAATCTTATATTTAGTATCTTTACCATCTATTATAACCTTCCTTTTGATGCTAGGTTTAATCTTTGAGTTGATAGAATTTGTATCTGATGAAAAAAATTTTCTTACAAGCTATCTATTTAAGCTTCCTAGTACAATATTCAATACTAATAAAAATATGCATAGGAGCTTCTATCTTTTTTGTATTATTTATTGTTATTTGTCCATTCTTATCATTGGCATTAACTTGATTTTTCATATCTTCAAATTCATATTATTTTTTCTTATCTTCAACTTTAAAGCATTTGTTCTTTTATTTTTAGAATCTTTTTTATTGAGCAAAAAAGGACAAGCATTAAACAAATGTCCTTAATGATAGTAAAAGTTACAAGAATTATGAATATTATAATATGTAATTGGTTGAATATAAGTCTTTCTTCTTGATTATAATACCAATTCTTTTTTATGATTGAGAAGGTAGATTTTAATAAAAAAAAATATCTACGAAAGCCAAAAATTGTAGAAATAAACTTCATATGCTTAATGAGACAAAGAAGACTAATAATTTTATAGTCAACTTTCTAAAAATCAATGGAATATTATGTAACTTGAACAAACATGAAACTTTATCATGTTCTTCATATTGGACATCAAAATCTAAGCCCACTTATGAATGATCAACACTACATGCTTATGTATAAAAGATTGTATATCTAGGACATGTTGCACCATCGAAACATTACCTAACTCAACAAGTAGAAAAAATGAGAATAATACTTCTTATGAAGGACTTGGATGTTATATTTGTTATCACACCATTTAACTACAAAATGAAATTTT
This sequence comes from Gnetum montanum, assembly GCA_015680685.1. Taxonomy (NCBI): domain Eukaryota; kingdom Viridiplantae; phylum Streptophyta; class Gnetopsida; order Gnetales; family Gnetaceae; genus Gnetum; species Gnetum montanum. Next base: position 104,724 of record MNCI01009759.1, read on the forward strand.
GATTACAAGGAAAGTAACCCAAAATTTGAATGAACACATATTGTGATGAAAGATCAACAACCAATGACTTATATAAATCATCAAGAAGAATAAAATTAGGTATCTTAATTAAATCGATATCGCTAAAAGAAGGCACCATGAAGTTTTCTTACAAGCTTTTAAATATGCATTTTGAGAATCAACAGAAATTTCTACATCAATAAAAGAAGTTGAAACTTTACATTAGTTGAAAAAGTTGGGAGTAACATAGAATTCCCTTATGGAAATTCTAGAGAAATCATATCCATTGATGAGACGCGGTTTGCGTCGGCCGCGATATCTATAAATAAGAGGCGGCACCCCCTTGTTTGGGGATCCCAGTCTTAGTGTAGCGAAGCTCTGGCAGTTTGATCCCTCCAGAGTTAGAATTTTCCCGTGTCTGCCCGCAGTGTGGTGAATGTGATTGTACGGTGTCTTTATTCGAGTGTGCCGTACTTGGACACGCGCATGACCGGCAATAAAGATCGAGTTTACTTCATCATTGCAGCATTCACTTAGTTTATTTACTGTTATTTATTTAATGTTATTTATTGCTTTCATAGCGCGGTGTAAGTACGACTTGACTACGAGCATCTACGGGTGTGTACGGCTAGTTAAGGAATCGGTTACTTATCGCGATTAGTCTCTCAACCCTTAAACTCCTAGAAGCGGAACGAGTTCGACTTGATTACGAGCATTTAAGTGTGACTGCTTGGTAGCCCAGTGGTGTAGCTAGAGGGATCTACGCTTGGTAACCCAGTGGCGTATTTGGGGTTTGCGCTTGGTAATCCCAGTGGCGTACCTAGGCCTATGCTTGGTAGTCCCAGTGGCAGTCATGCACGAAGTCCAAGATGTGTATGGTTGATCAAGGAATCGGTTGCTCGTCGCACTTAGGCTAGATTAGATTTCTTACCCCTTTTCCTCTTAGCTTAGATTTAGTTAAATATTATTTTCCACTGCCTTCAGGAGTAGCAATAGAATTAGGACACATCACACACCTCATCTAGACTAAACCATACGTGACATATGCAAACTAGTCTAGATGGGAAGACAGCGAACTGCGACCTAAGGCTAACTATCTAGATACCACAACTAGTCCATCTGCGGAGTTCGACCGGATCGCGCGTGCGACGCTCGTTTCGTATGGTTGAGTGTAGGGGTACCTCGCCACTCATCATTGGCGCCGTTGCCGGGGATGGTGCTAGTTATCTAGATTAGTTATATCATACAAGGTTGCTGTAAAGAACTTAACGAAATATCTCTTAAAAAGAAGAAATTATTAAAAGTCACATAAATTCGCACACAACAATGTCTCTCCGATAAGATAATAATAATGCCACACTTAGTGAGGACGTTCATTGGAGAACCAATGAGCTATATGACGATGAAAGTAGGAGTATACAACCTGAAGTGGGAGTTGCCTATAAGAATGAACAAAAACAACGTCATCACAATGCACGAAAGCCTAACTTACCTGATGACGATGAACCCCCACTGGCCACTACAAGCTTCACGCAAATACAAGAGGCTGTTCGAATCTCACGTGGGCATCGTAAAGAGAGCCGACTACCGAGGCTCGATTTAAATAACTTTCCTAACTTTTCAGGAGGCTATGACTTAGATCCACATCAACATTTACTAGCCTTCTACGATGCCTGCACATGGAATAACATTGATAACAGTTGGCAAAAATTAAAGCTCTTTCCTATGACACTCGTTGACCAAGCTAAAGTATGGTATAGATCGTTAAAACCAAATTCGGTACGACGCTGGTCAACAATGGTAGAAGCCTTTAACGAAAAATATCAAACCTACGCAAGAGTGTCAGCCTTGAGGAAACACATCCAAGGATGGAAACAAGAAAAACACGAACCCTTGGACATGGCCTTAGAAAGATATTATGCACTGTTAAACAACTGTCCAGGCCATGGGTTTTCCGAGGAAAGGCTAATGTATCACATCGTTGATGGGCTACGTAATGAGACCAGAGGCACCTTAGGAACGTATGCCCGAGGTCAACTATACAACCTACGAACCCATCAAATTCAAGAGCTTATTAAGCGGGTAGCAAAAGAAGAAGGAGAAATAGCTACATGGGAGAGTGTTGAAAAACATCAACGGGACCAAACTCTTAACTCAACAAATGTCCACGATCATAACAAGGAGAGATCAACAAATTCCAAGATGGAAACATCACCTTTGCCAATACAACAATTGTTAGAAGAAGCGGAGGCAAAGATCAATAAGATGTTGGAATGGATGAATCAAAAGAGTGAAGAATTTGTTAACAACATTGAAGATAGAGTTTTCATAACCCAAGAAGCAGGGCGGAATCATAGACAATCGGAGAAAAATAATGAAGGGCATAAGCGCTCAACTGCCAACCCTACATATGAATGCAACATATGCCTGTACGATCATCCCAAAGGCCAATGCCCAATACTGTTACATATACATGAGCATTGGGGAAACACATTACATCCAGAGTTCGTACAGAGATACTGTGTGAGACCACAGTGGCAACAATCCCAGTCGTGGGGGAATCCACCCTTAGACTGGAGGCACCCTTCACATTTTCCGAATCCAAATGCTTATAACATTCAACATCTTGTTCCTTCAACTGGGCCACCACACTTTATCTCACCACAATACCATTCTTCACAATACCATCAACCCATACCTCCAACACAACCACCACCTTGTGCACCTTATCCTCCTCCTAACTTTCAACATTCTTATCCTTTCCCTCCTTCCACAATGCCACTAACTTTTCCTCAGGTGTTTGTACCACCGCAACCCATGAATAACACTTGTGCTGCTGCTACTTACAGCGGTGAAGTGCCTCCTCAACATCAAAGACGTCCTTTCTTTAAACACGGCCGTAGGAAGGGACAACACAATTCTGAGGCCACTGCATCTGCCAACCCAACAAAGCCCAACAATGTGGTGCATCCTTACCTTCGAACCCAACGCCTCATGTACCTTCATCAGGGCCGCCAACTAACACTCAAACAATCACAAGGCCCAATGAACACAACCATGGGAGGCATCATTCCAATCCCTGCATACCATCTAACGGTCACAAATATCATAGTGGGTCAACTCGTTATCCGGGAACTACATCGTATAAAGTGCCCCACTATGCTCATTATCATCAAGTGTGTGAACCCCAAGGGGATAAGTATAGACCGGTCCCAATATTTCCAATATGCAAGGATCCTTGTGTTCCATTTATTAATCCTAGCCATATTCAACCGTTTGGTTATGGGGGATACCCCCCATTTCAATAATAAGCAGGATTAATGAATGATTTTAATTTTCTTTAATTTTACAACTTTTTGTTTTCCAGTTTTTCATCTTTTCACTTTTTTGTTTTATCTTTTTGGGTGTTTGTATTTTCATGTTTTAGTAAGTAATCTCATCTACGAATAAAACACTCATGTGGATCGTTGGTTGAGATGTGTTTTATGTTATTAAGTCATGAGTGAGCAATTATTTGAAACAGTGAGCCCATTACACCCACTCATCCACTCTAGAAATAATGAGGTTCTGTTCACAGGTACAATGATATTCTTGAAATTTCAAAACTTAAAATTAATTTTGTGTTCATTGTACCCAGAATGAAGAAGGACGGACCAAGAGGGATGATTAGGGTGTGACATCAAGGGAACTTGTGGATTCTCTTTGATGACATCTGTGGGAGTTATCATGCAATATGGTTGTACTAAGATCCTTGTAGATCTAATGAAGAATGGGAGTAAGAGTAATCAAAAGGGCACTCGAAAATCAAACGCTGTTCTAGGGGGTCCCACTGGAAAGACATGCACCCATGCATGAAGGTTGGCGGCTCCTCGGGATTCAGTAAAGTGAAAAACAAAAAAAAAAAAAAGAAAAAGAGAGAGAAAAAAGAAGTGCCATAAAACAAAAATCACTCCTCCCTTGTACTAAACGCCAAGTGATCGTACGCCTTGTTGTTATGGTACTCTCACAGTTGTTCATCATGGGATGAAACAATGCGATGTCACTGATTAGAAGGATGGACTTGGTCCTGATCTTGGAACGATGGGTTAATGACACATTAACCATGCTTTACACGCAGGATTCATTGTACCCTGAGTTAGATACCTCATGTCCCGATCTCTACGATCCCTTTCTCTACTCCGTCTCATCTCACTGTTCGTGTAATTGTAGCTCGTGTCTTTTGTAACATAAAATTTTCATCTCATTCCGGTGATATTTACATGTGTGTGTTTTGTGGAGTTAGTGCAGATTACATTTAACCCTTCTAGTGCCCACGGACACTTTAAGTGTGGTTACACAAGGGCATAATAGGTTGAAACCTGCTTTGGGGAGGACCCACTTGTGTAATTTTTCGTAATCTTCGTTAACTCTCTGCTAGAACACACAAATTTATTGACCCTCAGCTTAGTTTTTCATAATTATTCTTTCCCATTTATTAACTCTCCGAACTTTAACGTTCCAATGTACTATTATATTCCCTTTTCTTCATAACCGCCAAAGTTTTAATTGTTAAATTCCCACCTGTCTCATTCAAAGTGCCTTTCGAATTCATGTAATTACCCCTGCGTTTATTAATTCTTGCTAATGTCCTTGTTTTATAGGTTAGTTTCGAGGAAAATCATTTAAAATTCGGTCTTTATTAGTTGTCTCATTTTGGTTGGGCCGAGATATCGCGTACGCGATATCGCGTCCCACGAGATATCGCATACGCGATGTACCGTACGCGATATCGCGTCCCCCCTTTCCTATAAATAGGACCCCCGCCGCAACATTTTGCATGATTTGGCATTTACGCGGGGGGAAATTTTTGAATTTTTTCTATGCGACCTGCGCACGAGTGACCCTTACTTTTTCAACTCTATCTCGCGCACTGGTACTCCGATTTTAATTCTGTTTGAACCTGCTTGAACCCGGAGTGTTCAGTTTAGTCATGGGGGAGAGACACTTGCCGAAAAGTGCCCGAAAAGTGCCTAACTTTTTTGGAATTTTTCATCACCCAAAGGACATCAAATCGGGTAATTAATACTAACACTTAGGAAATTGTGCCACAAATCATATAACCTTAAGTATACCAGGAAATTAAAACTGAAAATCCGCCTACGTCGTAGGACTCACCCTCATAATTTTCGGGCACAATCACACAATAACGATCTTTAATTAAGGCAAAGTAGTAAGGTATGACTTGATTTCCTAAACAACCTTACTAATGTGGGCCTGTGTGATTGCAGATGGCCCCGAAACGCACCCAGCCGAGGAGTCCGACCCAAGGAGGAGCAAAACAACCTAGGAGAGGTCGAAGACAAGTCCCTGCCGGACAACATAATGAACAGGAGGTGCATTCATTCAGCATCCATCAAGACGAACCTCCTACCAGACGGTCCGGGCAGGCAGAAGGAGGAGCTGCTGCGCCTGAACTGGGACAACAACTCACGTTGCCCCCGGAATGTGTTCAGGCCATCCACACGAAGTCCACAATTGCTTCGGTGATTGTGGAACTCAACTTCGAATCTTTTGCAGAGTTCGCTCCTGAGGCTGTTAGGGATCACCTTAAAGGGTCTCCCTTCTGGCCTGTCCTCTCTGAACAAAGTGCCTGGTACTTAGGAGAAACGTACTTGTTTTGGCACAATAAAGAGCAAGGCACCACAGTAAACATCGGTGGTGTGTCAGTAGATTTTTCTGCACAGGCGATTTCGGAAGTGTTAAATCTTCCGAATTCAGGCCCCCATGTTGCTCGGTTATCCACCCGATCCGACCCTGATGTGCGAAAGGATTGGCTAGAGAAGGCATTTGGCAGAGATAAGGCTTTTGGTGAGCTGACCACGGAAGAGCGAGTCTATTTTAAAATCGGGACCTATCACCTCTTCCCCACAAAAGGCTTAAAGAGAATATCAACGTATGCGGCAAGAGGATGTGCAGTGTTGATGGGAAAGGTTAACGCTAACCTTCCTCATCTATATTTGACGGAGATCCTAAGGCGATTCGAAGAACGGAAGACAGGAAAAATGGCACTCCCTTTTCCCTGTCTTATCAGGAAACTGTGCCGTCGGGCAGGTATTCGGGGATATACAAACGATGTCCTCCGAAAGGCCCAAAATGCTTCTTATGCTGAATTGTTAAAGGCGCCAGCTCCAAGAAAGAGTACTGGCGAAGAGTTGGGACCAGATGAGGAAAATGAAGAACAGGTGACTGAAACCCCTGCAACTCAGCTTGCAGGACCCAGTCAACCTCCAGCCACAGGTCCTAGCCAACAACAAGAAGCAGAACCCGGCACAGGCCAGGATCAGCCGCCGCCGCAAGACTATAGACCGTCAATGAGCCACTTGAGGGCTATTGCTGAGACGGTCAGTTGGGGAAGTCGTGATGACACCAGTCTCTTCCGTGTCATCGATGATGCCAGGCAGCCTACAATTTCAATAGATCGCACAAGGGGTGAGTTGTCAGTACAAACAGGAGGAGGGGAAAGTAGATGGTCACAACAGATTTCTGGACATGCGGCATCTTTTCAAGTGCAATTAGAGACTGGTGAAGGGGCCACAGTGGTGGTCATGCAACACCAGGATGCCGCAGGAGCAGCTGATGTGGTAGCTGACTACATCAAGGAATCTTTTCATGTACCTGTTGTGCCACCGGCAGATCTTTCAGGAGCACAGGATGCTCAAACCATTGCCGGAACCTCAATGACTCCTGCAGAACATGAGGATGCATTGGACAGATTGCTTCAAACAGGACAAGTTTTAACGTCTCTGTTTGACATCCCTCAGGATGTAACCGCAATGCAGTCAGACCTCATTTCAACCAAGGGGAAACTGGTCATATCCGAAGTAAGGGCTAAGCATGCTGAGGCTGAAGTGCAGAAATTACAAGAGCAGCTCATCGCCTTACAAGCAGTACAGCGGGATCCCTTGCGATTGGTTCCCGCAGACCAGTTAGACAATTTTAAAACCGAGCAATTAACCAAATTAATTGCAGAAAATAAAAAGGTGGCAGAAGAAAAGGAGACGGCCACTTGGGATGCCTCCGCAGCAAAGGCGCAAACTCATGCGCATCTTAAGGCACTCAAGGCCTTACAAGAAGAAAATAAACAGTTGGTTGCTGATAACCTTCGGTTGACTTCTGTGGAGAAACAAAAGAATGTTCTCGATGAGCACTTTCATCGGCTGCGAGAACAATTCATCCGAGTCAACCAGGATGTAAGCCGTTTAGCCAGAGAAAATAGAACCCTCTCAATGGAGGAGGTGCGCGCTATTCGACAGAAATCAGCCATCGAGATTAGCGCGTGGCAGAATGAGGCTAAACGACACGAGAAGCTGAAGGAGCACTTCCGTGACCAGGTGGGGATGTACAAACAGATCCTGGAGAAGGAGATCCATATGGCAAAAGCCCAAATCAACAACATCAGTGCCCAGCACACTGATTGGGGGGCCATATTGGACACTTATGCCTATGCCCACCAGGCGGAAATTAAGAACCGGGACCTGCAGATCCAAGACTTAACTGAATACATGGAGTTGGCAAATCTTCGATATGCTAACCTAGCCATGTTAACAGCAGGACGCCCGAGGTCAGAGCTCGAGCAGCAGGTAGCTTCCACCTACATCAAATATGAAACAGAGTTTGCAGAACGAAAGAAGTTGGCTGAAAAATTAGATGTTGCAAATTCTGAACTCGCGGTGGTAAAAGAGAGCTACCAAGGGCAGAAAGATGTGGCAACCGACTTGGCTCGACGGCTAACAGAACTTCACGAATACAAAGACAAAGCCAGAGCCTTTGAAGAGGAACGACGGGTGTTTGCGGCGTGGTACGTCAAAGCTAATCAGATGTTCCCGCAACTACCCTGTCCGTGGGAAGTGCCGACTCCATCAAACATTGGAGCATCAGCATGGACGGCACAAGACCCTCGGACTGAAGAGGAGAAGCTCCAAGCTATTCTTCAGCGTCATCAATCTTCAAAACTTGGAGCACGTGACAAAGGGAAAGCACCCATGGAGGAGCCACCGCCACCAGGAACTACATGAGTTCCACATTTTTGTAGTTGTAGCATTTTTTCTCTGTGTTGTGTCTTCCCACACTGCGGCATTAGTCCATTTCTTTTTCTAGTTAATAATCCCATACCTATCCACTGTGTAATCACTGAAGCTTGTTCTCCTTGTAACTCGAGGACGAGTTTTTATTCAGTCGTGGGGGTATGATGAGACGCGGTTTGCGTCGGCCGCGATATCGCGTACGCGATATCGCGTCCTTCCCTACGATATCGCGTACGCGATATCGCAGTCCGCCGCCATGTCTATAAATAAGAGGCGGCACCCCCTTGTTTGGGGATCCCAGTTTTAGTGTAGCGAAGCTCTGGCAGTTTGATCCCTCCAGAGTTAGAATTTTCCCGTGTCTGCCCGCAGTGTGGTGAATGTGATTGTACGGTGTCTTTATTCGAGTGTGCCGTACTTGGACACGCACATGACCGGCAATAAAGATCGAGATTACTTCATCATTGCAGCATTCACTTAGTTTATTTATTTGTTATTTATTTAATGTTATTTATTGCTTTCATAGCGCGGTGTGAGTACGACTTAACTACGAGCATCTACGGGTGTGTACGGCTAGTTAAGGAATCGGTTACTCATCGCGATTAGTTTCTCACCCTTAAACTCCTAGAAGCGGAACGAGTACGACTTGATTACGAGCATTTAAGTGTGACTGCTTGGTAGCCCAGTGGTGTAGCTAGGGGGATCTACGCTTGGTAACCCAGTGGCGTATTTGGGGTCTGCGCTTGGTAATCCCAGTGGCGTACCTAGGCCTATGCTTGGTAGTCCCAGTGGCAGTCGTGCACGAAGTCCAAGATGTGTACGGTTGATCAAGGAATCGGTTGCTCGTCGCACTTAGGCTAGATTAGATTTTCTTACCTTTTTCCTCTTAGCTTAGAATTAGTTAACATTATTTTCCACTGCCTTCAGGAGTAGCGTAGAATTAGAACACATCATACACCTCATCTAGACTAAACCATACGTGACATATGCAAAACTAGTCTAGATGGGAAGACAGCGAACTGCGACCTAAGGCTAACTATCTAGATACCACAACTAGTCCATCTGCGGAGTTCGACCGGATCGCGCGTGCGACGCTCGTTTCGTATGGTTGAGTGTAGGGATACCTCGCCACTCATCATCCACTAAAGAAAAATTGAAGAGAGAAAAATTAGATCTCGTAAAAAAATCATAATTGCTGGAGAAACATCATATCCATTAAAGAAGTTAGATTCACTAGAGAAATTTCAAATCCATTAAAAAATATAAGATTCACTAAAAAATTAGATTTGATGAAAAGCACCAATATGAAATCATTTTCTGGAAAACCTCTAAAGATTATGGTGAATCATGGTTTGCTAGGTGCTGATATCAGACCCTTGTTATTGGACCCCTAATATCGAATACAAGATATCAGGTCTAATGAGTCCCAATATTAGATCCTCAATATTGGACCCCTAATATCGGACCCTCGATATCAGGTACACGATATCACAACGTCACTAGTGATATCGGATACGTGATATTGTGGCTCCCATGTGAGCCTATAAATACAAAATGGGGCACATGGGAAAGTAATAGGAAGTTAGTGTTAGAGTATGATTTTTTTGTCAGTTTTTCCTCTCAACCCTTTCCCAAGTGCATGCCTGCAATGTGATGATTGTAATTGTACAGAACCTTTATTTGAGTGTGATGTACTTGGACACTCACATGACTAGCAATAAAGATCGAGATTACTTCATCATTGCAACATTCACTTAATTTTAATTTTTATATATTACTTTCATAATTAATATTTCTCTACCCTCCTTTCCTATCCTGGTTATTAAATGTGGAATGAGTACGACTTAATCACAAACATTTAAGTGTGACTACTTGCTATCCCAGTAGCATACCTAGGACATGTGCTTGGTAATCCCAGTAGTATTACACAAGGTCTAAGATGTGTATGGATGAGTAAGGATGGATGCTCATCACACTTATGCTAGCTTAGATTCTCTTCTTCCTTTCCCTCTTAGCTGAAAACAAAGTTATTTTCCATTGTCCTTACGAGTAGCATAGTGATAGGAAATACAGCATACACCTCACTCTAGACTAAACCATTTGTGACAAAGCAAATACTAGTCTAGGTGGAAAGACAACAAACTACGATCAACGAGTAACTATCTAGATATCACAACTAGTCCATCTGCGAAGTTTGATCGAATCATGTGTGAACACTCGTATTTGTATGCTTGAGTGTAGGGGTACCTCACCACTCATCATTGGCACCATTGCCAAGGACAGTGCTAGTTATTTAGATTGGTTACATCATTCAAGATCACTGTAATAAAGCCTTGACGATATACCTTTTAGAAAGAAAGTAATTGCAAATAAATCACATACAAATTCACAACAATATCTCTCTCACAAGACTATAATAATGCAATAACTAGTAAGGCAATTAATTGGAGAACCAACAAATTATATGATGATGAAGATGAAGTTTGGAGTACTCAATCTTATGTAGGGGTCTCCTATGTACATAAACAAAGAAAACATCGTCCCAACTCACAAATTCATAACATACCTAGTGACAATGAACCCTTGTTGGCCACTAAGAGCCTAATGCATATACAAGAGGTTGTTCAAATATCCTGCAAGAATCATAAAGAAAGTTGTCTACCTAGGCTTGATTTAAACAACTTTACCAAATTTTCAAGAGGTTATGATTTAGATCCACAACATCATTTACAAGCCTTCCATGATGCCTATGTATGGAACAATATTGAAAATGGGTGGTAAAAACTTAAGCTCTNTGATCTTGAATGATGTAACCAATCTAAATAACTAGCACTGTCCTTGGCAATGGTGCCAATGATGAGTGGTGAGGTACCCCTACACTCAAGCATACAAATACGAGTGTTCACACATGATTCGATCAAACTTCGCAGATGGACTAGTTGTGATATCTAGATAGTTACTCGTTGATCGTAGTTTGTTGTCTTTCCACCTAGACTANAAATGTTGAAAGCTCTCAATGGGACCAAAATCTCAAATTAGCAAAGGTCCATGATCATAAAGAGGAGAAATCAACTCACCTCAAGGATGTGGAATCATCTTTGTCAATACTACAATCACTAGATGAAATTGAGAAAAAGATCAATAAGATGACGAAATGGATGCATGAAAAATGTGGAGAATATACCAACACTATTAGAGGTAGAACCATGACGAACCAAGAAGTAGGATAGAACACCCTTAGACAATCAGAAAGAAGGGTTGAAGAGAATAAGAACTCAACTACTAATCATATGTATCAATGTAACATTTTCCTGTATGATCACCCCAAAGGTCAATGCCCAATCATGTCACATTTACATGGGCATTGGGAAGAATGCTACATCCAAAGTTCATACAAAAATACTATGTTCAATCATAGTGGAAAAAATCCTAGTCATGGGGGAGGCCACCCTCAAACTGGTCACACTCTTCATATCATCTAAACCCAAGTGCTTATCAGGTTTAGCATCCTGTTTCCCCAACTCGGTCAACATCTTCTATCTAACCACATTGTTATTATTCTCCTAAGTACTATTAGCCTACATCCTTTCCAACAAGATCACCACCTCATGTGCCTTACACTTCTCCTCACCCTTAATATTCTCATCCTTCACCTCCTTCTACATCGCCACCAGTTGTTCTAGAAGGTTTTGCACCACACCACCAACCCACAAACGTCACTTGCATTGCTACTGTCAACAGCAATGGAGGTTCTCCACAACACCAAAAGAATCCTTTCTTTAGACATGACCATAGGAAGGGACCGCATAGTTCCGAGACCACAACATCCTTCCACTTAGCACAAGTTCAACACTGTGGTGCATCATTCTCCTCGAATCCAATGCCTCATGTTACCTTATCAGGGCCATCAATCAAAACTCCAACAACTATGTAGCCCAATGAATATAGCCATGTAGGGAGACATATTGATCCTTGCATACCATCTTATGGTCAAGGATGCCATAGTGGGTCAACTCTGTATCAATTAAACTCATCTTCTAACTTGCCCCACTATGTCAACTTTAATATAGTGTGTGCACCCCAATTTGGTTACATTCCAACCACGACATCAAAAGGCACCAAGTGGTTTGGATATGACTAGGTTCCAATGTTTCTAAAATGCATGGATCCAACCCTTCCATTTATTAATTCTTGCTATGATCAAAAGTTTAGTTATGGGGGATATCCCCCATTCTAACAAATAAAATTAATAAATGTTTTTCAATTTCTTCAATTTTACAATTTTTTGTTTTCTAGTTTTTCATCTTTCAATTTATTGTTTTATCTTTTTATCTTTTTATCTTTTTATGAGTAATCTCATCTATGAATAAAGCACTCATGTGACTCATTGGTTGAGGTTTTGTTCTTTGCTATCAAGTCTTGAGTAACTAATTATTTGGATAGCAAGCCCATCACATCCACCCAACCATTCTATTAATAAGAGATTCTACTCTGGGTATGATGATATTCTTGACATCATTAAAATTTAAAGTAATTTTGTGCTCATTATACCCAGAGCGAAGAAGGATGGACCAAGAGGGAATGGCTAGAGTGTGACATCAAGGGGGCTTGTGGATTTTCTTTGGTGACATCTGTAGGAGATACCATGCAGCCTGGGTATACTAAGGTCCTCGTAGATCTAAAAAAATGGGAGTAAGAGTATTAAAGGCACCCAATAAAGAAACCCAATGCTATTCTAGGGGGGTCCCACTGGAAAGACATGCACCCACACCTGAAGGTAGGTAGCTTCTCTAGATTACGCATCAAAAAAAAAGAGAGAGAAAAAATGTGCCAAAGCAGCCAAGCAAAAAGTAACAAAAAGATCAAGATAAGTGTGCCGCAAATTTCCAATCACTCCTACCTTGAACAAAATGCCAAGTGATCGTACACCTTGCTATCATAATGCTATTATGGTTGTCCATCATTGGATGAAACAATGCAATGTCACTAATCATAGGAATGGACTTGGTCTTGATTTTGGCATGACAGGCTAATGACACATTAATCACATCTTACACTCAGAATTCATTTTGCCCTAGGTCAGTTACCTCATGTCCCAATCTCTACAATCCCTTCTATAATTTGCCTCATCTCGTTGTCCATGTATTTGTGACTTGTGTCTTATGTAGCATTGAATTCATACCTCATCACAGTGGTATCTACATGTGTGTGTTTTGTGGAACTGGTGCAGATTATATTTAACCCTTCATGTGCCTATAGACATTTTAAGGTGTGGTTACGCAAGGGCATTATAGGTTGGAACCTGCTTTGGGGAGGACCCACTTGCGTGACTTTTGTAATTTGTACTTGTTGCACACCACCACATCATTTTATATCCTCTGTGTACTTCATTGAAAAATCTATTCTTTCCTTTGTCATCATTTTATCAAACGTTCCTCAAAACCATTACATGTCCTTTGATGTGTCACCTAAACAAACTAGGTTTGACATTAAACTTTTAGGGCAACTTCCTTGAAAAAATTTCTAACTCTAAAATCACACTAAGCAAAGAATTCAACATTTACTAAAGGTAATAAGTAAGGTATGAAATAATTGAACTTCTTTCAATAACCTTACTAACAATTGATCTTTGTGTGATTATAGATGGCCCTTAAAAGAGGACAACAAGGAGGACCTTCTCAAGGTGCAACTAAACACCCAGGGAGAGGTAGAAGCCAAGGACCTCATGCAAGACATGTAGAGCAGGAGGCACAATCATTCAACATCTATCAGGGAACTTTTGTCACTACACAATCTAGCCAAGAAATAGGTGGAGAGGTCAAGGCTTGAGCCTATGAAGAGAAACAATGGCTATTTGCAACATGGCATGTCAAGGCCAATCAAGTGTTTCCGTAGCTACCGTGTCCATGGGAAGTGCTACCTCCATCAAACATTGGAACATCAGCATGGATGGCTCATAATCCTTGGATAGAAAAGAAGAAATGTTAGGCATTTCTTCAACGGTATCAATTTCAACAGCTTGAAGCACAGGACAAAAAAAAGGCACCATGGAGGAGCCACCACCACCGGGAACCACATGAGTTTCAATAAATTTTGTAATTCTGTGTCTGTGTCCCAGTTTTTTTGTGTTCAACTCTCCACTGTGGCATGAATAAATTTCTAGTTAGTCAATAATCCCATACCTATCCACTGTGTAATCAATTGAACTTGTTCCTCACTTTCTTTTACTCGAGGATGAGTTGTTATTTAGTCGTGGGTGTATGATGAATTATGGTTTTCCAAGTGCTGATATTGGACCCTTGTTATCAGACCCCTGATATTGAGTACAAGATATTAGGTCTAATGAGTCCCGATATCAGACCCTAGATATCGGGTACGCGATATCACAGCCTCACTAGTGATATCAGATACATGGTATTGTGGCTTCCATGTGAGCCTATAAATACACAATGGGGTGCATGGGAAAGTAATAGGAAGTTAATGTTAGAGTAGGATTTTTTTGTCAATTTTTCCTATCAACCATTTCCCCACTGCATGAATGCTTGTATTCATATGGTTGAGTGTAGGGGTACCTCACCACTCATCAGATTATATAAAAGAAACTTACAGATGTAGGATTATATAAGCAATTAAAAATGTAGTATCTTCTCTTGAAGTACAAAACATCATGTTATATTAAAGATTTAGATTTTTTTTAGGTCTACCTAGGACATGCTCCTAGGCTAGCAACATGGCAAGTGCAAAAGGGATGTCATTATAGGGTTGTGAACCTAATACCTATGAGTACAAAACTATGTGAGCTAATCAACTAGTTGATGGTGGACATTTTAACAAGATGAAAAATCAAGAATATGGTGTTAGATATTTTAATTTTTTTTTTCACTTTTCTCCTTCTTGGAATCAACTATATGGATCCCAAGACATATAGCCAACATGAAACTTTCCTATAACTTACATAGAACATTAATGTTGTACAAGTATATGGAGGGTGGGGTGTAGGGAGGGGGTGCAGGGGGTGGGGGTGGGGCAGGGGAGGGAGGAGAGGGTAGAGGGGGAGGGGGCAAGTAGCAAGGGGTGGGGGTGGGGCAAGGGAGGGAGGAGAGGGTAGAGGGGGAGGGGGCAAGCAGCAAGGGGTGGGGTTGTGCTAGAACCTAAAATAAGTGACACATAGTGATGAGCAATGGAGTAATCCAACACGAAATCATACAAGTAATAAGCATTCACACACGACTAGATCGTAATTCATGCATAAGGCAATGTAATTATGCTAGCAATTAGTTTAAGTTTGAGATTGTTGTCTTTCCACATGGAACTAGTGAAGTCTATGTGTATGATTTAGCTCACCATGAGGTATATGATATTTGATGTATTTTGGCCATTGTCTCCCCTAGCAAACATGGTGGAATAAAAATAGTTTCTCAGTCTAAGTAGAACAACAAATGAATCTATTCTATCCTATGACTATGGATATCCATTCTTGATTTTCCATATAGATCTTGGGCTTATGTAATCGTTACTGCAATTACCAATTATTTTGCTACTAGGTGAACCAAGCAATAATACTACTGGGTTATGAAACAATCATACTTTACGCTTGAAATCAATCGTATCTATTCTGCATACTAACAATAGTAAAAGTAAACTACATGAAATAGTAAAACATTAACTATGAAAGCAATAATCAGTAGTCCAAGTGAAAATGGTAAACTTTATTCTAAGTAATGCAATAAACTAGGAGTATGTTGTAATAGTATGAAATAGCCTGATCTTTATTGTTGATCACACTTTTGCCCAAGTACAAGATGTTCAAATAAAGACTCCATTCACTAAGTCATACTACACTACAAGCATTCACACTTCTAAGTACTTAAGACTAAATTCATAAATAAAATTGACAAAGTTTAGCTACTATGAAATGAAACTTATGTGGATCCATGCACCTAAGTATTATATTTCTAGGCTAGCATGCATCTCGCTATTGTTTATACAATGACATAGCTTATGCTATGATACTAGATCTACGATATCATAGATACAATATCGTAGTTACAATATCATTACCGATTAAGATTGATTTTATCATACCCCCACAACTAAGTGAAAATTCATCCTCAAGTTAAAATAAAATGAGGATAGAGTTCCTTACAAAATTAGGAGGTAGATTTACATCACTTACTAACTATATACATGACACTAAATGCCACGGTGGTGTTTTACAAAAATTGACACAAGTTATAACAAAATAAACTAAGAAAAAAAAACAACAAAACTTGATGAAGCTTTATGTAGCCTAAGTAGTGTTTGCTGGTGGTGGCTCCTCCATCAATTACTTTCCCTTATCATTAAGCTTCTAAAACTTATATTTATTGAGAAGTGCCTGAAGCTTCCCTTCTTTCACTTTGGGGTCATGCATTGTTCATGCTTATTGTGCAATTTTTGATGGAGCTGGTACATCCCATGGACATGGTAGCAATGGAAACATTTGGTTAGCTTTGATGTACCAGGCTGCAAAATGCCTTCTGTCTTCTTCAAATGCCATAGCCATCTTTTGTAACTCTTGATAATCAGAAATTCTTCTGGCTAGGTTTAGTGCAACATCTTTCTGCCCTTAGTATTCAACCTTGACTATTTCTGATTTAGAGTTTGCTACATGGAGCTTTTGTAGAGCATCTTTTTGATATGCAAAATTTGTTTCATATTATGCATATGTGGCTACTATTTTTTGTTCAAGCTCATTTCAAGGCATACTGATGAGTGGCGAGGTACCCCTACACTCAACCATACAAATACGAGCGTTTTCACACACGATCCGGTTGAACTCCAAGGACTAAGTGCTTATGCACCTTATGGAACACTTATGGTTAATCAATTGTTGTCTTCCCAAGCTCACTTGTATTTGTCACGATTGTATGGTTAAGTGAACTTGAGGTATATGATTTTTATGTCTTTTGTATTTTTATCACCTATGCTAAGAGGGAAAAGGGTGAAGAGAGTAAGTAACTAACTTTTGCTAACTAAGCTTTAATTATCCTAGCATCAGTATTCGTTCCCACTTGCTGTTCACACCCTGAACCAATGCAATGCTACTAGAATTACCAAACACTATTCGTTACTAGGATTACCAAGCATAACGCACATGCTCAAAGCAGTCGTACTGAATGCACTTAACTATGACAATTGAGGGTTGAGAGAGATTAAGTCCTTAAGAAAGCATTTAAATATTTAACGATAATTAAAGTCCTATTTAGCTTAGTCCATGCATTGCAAGGTTTATTCAAAAGTTCATCTTTATTGTTGTACACAATTGTGTGCTCAGGTACAGAATTTCTTGAATAAAGATCCGTTCACTTTGGGACTCCTACTGCGAGCACATGGAAATTATTCTAACTCTGAAATGGTAAAATGACAAGAGTTTTGCTAAGGTCTAGATCTATATGGAGAAACAAGGGAGAGATGCCTCTTATTTATAGAACTGGCGATGGGCTACGATATCGCGTACGCGATATCGCACCTTCCGACAGGATATCGCGGCCAATGAGATATCGTGTCCCATCATACCCCCATGATTGAATGAAAACTCATCCTCGAGTTCCTTACAAAATATTGGGAAGGTATGGGATTATTGACTTGAATGGAACTAATGGTGAATGGGATGACATGTGAACAGATCATCATTACGAAACATGACAAAACTAGTGTTCATGACAACAAGAGTGAACACTATGTACATTTGACATCCAGCCTTATTTGGCAACTAAGAGAGAGAGAGAGAGAAAGAAGTTTGTTGTTGCCCATACCAAGATTGTGCTTTCTATTTTCGATCTGTAAATGCGCCATCAATCTTGTTCCTTACATAACTGCTTTTGCACCAATCCATTACAATTGTTTCCTCCAAATCCAATCTGTTGTTGTATGATTTCCATATGCACACACAACACAGTCACATATTAGCAAGGGTAAATAAATCATAATGCAGTTGATACCTTGCCTCAGTGTAAGGTCCATTGGCTGAGTTGTGATATGGCTGATGTGGATTTTGGAGATATAAAACTAGTGACTACCCAAGGTGTAGGAGTTAGGAGAAAAATTGAAAAAAATGGACCAGTACCCCCATGACTGAGAGCGAACCTCCAATAGCGAGAGAATGGAGAAAAAGAAAAGGAACAAACAAGATGGAGAAAAGGAAACAACGGCCACGCCAATAAAATGGATGTCAGAGATGGAAATGAACAAAATTGAAATTGATTACAAAAATGTTTAAGGAAAAGAAATTAATTGATGCACCAAATAGGAATGCAAGTGGGTCCTCCCCGAAGTAGGCTCATGCCCTTAATTCCCTAAAAAAACCACATTCAAAGAGTTCGTAGGCTCTAGAAATGTCATTCAGAAGCAAGAGTTAAAGTCTTAACCACAAGAATTTACCAAAAAGAAAACAATGCATCAACCAAAATATACACTAATGATACAACCAGTAATGAGGTGATAAATGGAAAAAAAATGATGGAAAGAAGAAAATGGAATGGAATCTCAAGAGCAAGGTGATGTACAGCCCCTTGTGTATTTAATGATTAATGTGACTTGGTAGATCTCATTCCAAATCCAGCCTCAAACCATCCTCATCCAGTGACTTCACATTAATACATGAGGTCAATCCATCCTCTTGAAGTAACAAGAATGCTTCCATCAAAGAGCCACCACCATTCTGACGAAATGAAAGAGAAGAAAGTAGGGAGCGAGAAGGGCCTTAGTTAGAGGGAACATTTTTATTTTAGTTCCATAACCAGTGCTTGTAGCCCAAGTGATTATTTCACCTAAGGGGTGTGCTTTGAATTCCCAGTATTTTTTTTATTTTTTTTTACGTGAGAACCACACCATGAAAAGACTTATTATTTTTATTTTTATTCACTTAGCTTCCCGATATTGGAGTAACATCGGAATGGTAAGAAAACTCAAGAAGAAAACATCCAAGCACTCAAGAGAATGGCCAACACAAATGCATCAAATTCCCTTGAAGTCACATCCTTTTCAATCCGTGAGTCCTTCCTTAGTTTGAGAAATGCCCAATCACTGATTCATTGATAGTTCTTATTAATTTGAAGAAAGAGATTGTACAGTTTCAGGCCAAGAGAGACCATAGAGTTTTATGGATGCATGGATGATGTGGGCTCATTACCTGCTATATCAAAAGAACCATACCTTAGTATCAACATCATAACTTAAAGGTAAAAACCAAACATTAGCAACCAATAGAATATAGTTCATACCATCTCTAGGAGTACTTATTGGGTGACAAACTTAACAAAATGGATAAACACATACACAAATAAAAGAAAATGTATGAACGATGTTATAAAACAAAAATAAGAAAAGTTAATGAAATTTGTAAAACAAAAATTTGTAAAATTTTTTTTAAAAAAACTGAGGGTTGCAAATGATCAGCATAGGTGGCCATCTCCCCCATGATTGAATTGAAAGGAAGAGATCCAAAATAACGAGTGGGGTTTTCCTCTATCAGAAATGTAATGTGCACTGGTTGTTCTTACTTCATGGAAGGGTTTGGTTTGTTGCACATTGACCAATAATCTCTTATTAGGGCTTTCAAGCTTGTATATAGTCATGGCTCCTGAGGAAAAGGTTGTATGAATAATTTAAGGTCCTTCCCATAATGTTTGAAATTTCATGCATTGTGGTACATGCGTGGGGTTCCAATAGAGGACCTTATCTCCTGGTTGGTACTTAACCTTTCGAATTCTTAAGTCATGACATTGCTTATTATGTGCCTTGTGCAACTCGTTTGATGATAGGGCAACTAATCGATTTTCTTCTAGCACGTTTAGAGTTGCCAATCTTTGTTTTTGTGCTAGATCAAGGTCAAGATGGAGGTCACATGCCATGGACAGTGTACAAAGCTCAGTTTGAATTGGAAGCTTTGGGAGTTTTGCATACACTAACTCATAGGGAGAGTAGCCTGTAGGGACTTTCCAAGTGGAGTGGTATGCCCAGAGAGCATCATTCAGTTTAGTGCTCCAATCTCACCTATATTTGCTAATTATCTTGGTTAATATTTTAGTAATCTCCCAATTAGTGACCTCGGCTTGGCCATTAGCTTAGGGGTGATAAGCTGTAGTCAATTTATGTTCAACAACTAAATGTTGCATCAATTTTCGAAAGGTTTCACCCATGAAATGTGTTCCGTTAGCTGAGATAAGTGCACACGGCACACCAAACCTATTTAGGACTTGTTGTACAAATTGTGCAGCTGTAGACGATGTGCAGTCTGTTACAGTAGCTGCTTTAGCCCATTTTGTTAGATAGTCAACAGCAACAATGATATAAGCTTTTCCATTGGACATTGGTCTAATGGGCACCATAAAGTCTATTCCCCAGATGTCGAAGGGTTTCAAAGGTTGGATTCATTATTGCAGACCCTCCATTCTAGTAGTCATTCCACCATCACATTGATAGTGCTCATAGGATTGGACAAATTGATGGGTGTCCCAAAATAGTGTTGGCCAGTAATATCCTGCAAGCAGGGTCTTGATAGCTGTTTGTCTCCCTGCATAGTGATCCCCACAAGGGCCCTCATGAGTGTCCTAGAGAACTCTTAGTTGGTCCATATCAGGCACACACCATCGAACCAAGCCATCATGATAGACTTTGTAAAATTGTCCTTTGATCTCCATGAAGTACTTGGTTCTATGAAGAAATTGTTGCTTCTTCCTAAAGTTCAACCCCTGTGGTGTTTGTTGGGAAAGGAGATAGGTGAGAATGCTACTATACCAATTCGTTCCCATGGGTTGGTTATTCACTACACCAAAAAAGAGGGCTTCGTTAGGAAAATGATCAAATATGGCATATTCGTCCTCTTTGTTGTCCCAATGCAACCAAGATAAGTGATCTACAATTATGTTCTCGGTGCCCTTTCGATCTATTATTGTTAGATCAAACTCCTATAGGATTACCAACCAACGTATAATATGAGGGCTAACCATTGGCTTATTCATGAGGAACCTAATTGCACTATGATCTGTATGAATGTACACTTTGTAGCCTAACACATAGTGCCTAAACTTGTCCAGTGCAAAAACTACAGCCATTAATTCTTTTTCTGTAGTTGTGTAGTTTACTTGTGCACCAGCAATACTCTTACTTGCACAGTGGATGTAATAAGTGTGTTTTTGTTCATCTAAATATGTCAGTATGGCTCCTAAGGCATAATTGGATGTGTTAGTCATTATATGGAATGGTCTGGACCAGTCAGGGGCTTGTAGAATGGGAGTTTCCTCAAGCCTTTGTTTTAGAGTATGGAATGCTCGTTCACATTCCCTGGTCCATTCGAATGGTGCATCCTTCTTCGTTAATTCTACCAATGGTTTGGTAATCTTGGAGAAGTTCTCAATAAATCTCCTGTAGTAGCCAGTGTGTCCAAGGAATGACCAAATTTCTTTGACAGTTTCTAGTTGTCGAGTGATTCCTTGGATGACCTTAACTTTTTCCGGGTCTACCTCTATTCCTGACTGTAAAATCTTATGCCCTAGTACTACGCCCTCTTGGACCATTAAATGAATTTTCTACTAGTTGAGCCTCAAGTTGGTTTCTACACATCATTTTAGCACTTGCTCTAATTGGTCTAGGGCTTGATCAAAGCTTGTCCCATAAGTGGAGAAGTCATCCATAAAGACTTCCACTCCATTCCCTATTTGCTGTTGGAATATGCTTAGAACTAAACGTTGAAACATGGTAGGGGCATTGCACAAGCCAAATAGCATTTGTTTATATGCAAACATTCCCCAAGGACTGGTAAATGTTTTTTTTGGCTTGATCTTATGGTGCTATTCGTATTTGGTTGTACCCACTATAACCATCCAGAAAATTGTAGTAGCGATGCCCCGCTATGGTGTCTAAGACTTGGTCAACAAATGGCAATGGAAAGTGATCCTTGAATGTTGCCATGTTAAGTAGCCTAAAATCTATACACACCCTCCATTTGCCTCCCTTTTTAGGCATGATCACTAGAGGGCTAACCCATTCGCTATCAGCAATGGGATATATGAACCCAAAACTTAAGAAGTTGTTTTATCTCTTCTTTTACTATTTGTTTCAATTTCGGTTCAATCGCCTCTACGGTTGTTTTTGAGGTTTCATGGAGGGGTTAGTGTAAATCCTATGCTAGCATATCCTAGGATCTATTCTGGTTAATTTGAGGTATGACCAGGAAAAGGCTATTGACCACTTATTTATCACCTTTAGCAATCTCTCTTTTTGCTTAGGGACAAGCCTTGTGTTGATGATTAGCAGTTTTTCATTTTCAAGGGTCACGTATTCCAGACTGGTGGGCAATGGTTTTAAATCTAGGGGCTCTTGTCTAAATCTCTCAGGAATTTCCAACTTCCCCCAATTAATGTTTTAAAAGTTAAGGATTAGAAGTTGGCAACGAACTTGCTCAAGTGCGTCTATGCTTCCAATGTAAGCACTAGTTATTCCCTCAGTTAGTTCCATGCATGTTATCAAGTTGCTCTCTTGATTAGCCATCATCCATTGGGTGTCTTCCTGTCATGTGGCTGCTGCATATAGGCACTTTTGTATATTAATTTATTGTGCACATTGATTGCATGTAGGTAATGCTAAACTTCGCATAACCCATGATTTCTACAAGCAATGGCACCCTGTGTCACTGTGTGCGATGCATGGAACTTTCTTCTTCTCAATCTTTCTGAAAGTATTTTTCTTGGATATTTCCAAGGAAAGATCATAGATTCCTAGGCGTGCATCTATTGTACTTAGCCACGCTCTTTCCATTATTATTGGGAAGTTCCCCTTACTATTAGTTACTTGTATCACTAGGAAATCTACTGGATACGACCACCCACAAATAGTGGTAACGATGTCCTCCACCAATCCCAAGGGGACAGTGATGAACTGGTTGGCTAGCTCAAGTTGAATGTTACTCTTCCTTAATGGAGGTAGGTTCTAGGCTTTGTACATCTCCTACGATATTAGGTTGACTCCGGAACCTAAATCTAGAAGAGCTTTACAAGGTTCATTCCCAGTGACTTGGAGATAAATTAGGGGACTTCTAGGGTTAAAGAATTTCCCAGGAAGGTGGCCCACCTTAATCCAGTCCGTGACGGTATGTGTTAACATAACTGTGTGCATTAAGCTTGATTTTTGGGTCAAAGTAGGTCCCGAAACTTTATTCAGTACAGAGGTGTTTAGATGTTCAACTGCTTGTGATGGTAAGGGCTTAGTTGGATTGTTGGTTCTGAAGAAAGGTCTTTTCAGCATAAGATTGTTAGAACCAACTGAGTATTGAGGATTTGAAGCCCTTGTAACATTGAGTTGTTGCAGTTGAGTGGGAAATACCCTTTGCATTGTTGGAGTGGTTGGTGGTGGAGCTATTGGTTAGGAGTTGTGGATGGATTCGGGGGATGGTATGTATCTGGTGTGTCTCCCCTAGGAGAAGGAGTACTATAATACTCCTAAGCTTGGTAGTGACATTGTGGGGTTATGTGACTGGAAAAGTCACTTGGAGAAACCGGCTGCTACACGAAATAGCCATATGGATTTGGTTTCCGGTAAGGGTATTGTTGCCTAGGTGGTGGCATCCCCCATGATTGTGGGTATTGCCACTGCTGGTGTTGTTCGATAGGTTGTGGTAGAGTTCCACTTGGATAATATGTTAAGAGTTTGTGGAACTACCTTGGGTTACCTTGGGGATAAGGTAACCTTCAGGGTGCTTGCCATTTGTTAAGTCTTGGGTTAAGCGCATACACCCTGAACTCTTGCAGATGTGAGATTATCATCCTTTAGGATGGTCATACTAGCATATTTCACATCCACCATCATCATCTGTATTGGAATCCACAACCTTATCGGTGATAGTCATTTTTTCCTTACCCTTGTTACGTGCATGGTCTGAAACTCTCCTCTTTTTCTTATCATGGTCACTACTTCGCTCCTTAAACTCCTCTACGATTTTTAAAACTATTTCAAATCTACTATCTAAGGAATCCCACATTTGATCTACCTTAGTCGACACTTCAGTTGTTAAATTTTGAAGCAACAAGGTTTTTCTATTCACCAACTCTTCGAGTGGTGGCTCATCCTCTTCCTCACAGAATCTTACTCCCCTCTTTCTGAGGGAAGGATCGTGGTTGTACTCTTCCATACTTTCTCTCTTATGTAGCTCTACTTCTTCCTTAGCTACTTGCTCCAACAATCTATGAACTTCATGGGACCTAAGTTTTGATAATCTCCCTTGGGCATATGTTCCAAGGATTCTCCTGGTTTCATGTCTTAGCCCATCTATGAGGTGGCGTAGTTGATTCCGTTGTGTGTAACCATGGCCCAAGCAATAATGTAACAGTGCATAATATTAGCCCATGATAGCATCCAAGGGTTCGTGATTACCCTACTTTCATCCTTGGATCTACTTACATAGGTTGGATACTCGGGAGTACGTTTGATATTTATCATTAAATAGTTCTAGCATCGTACTCCATCATCTAATGGATTCTGGTTCTAAGGATCAGTACCAACTTTTTGCTTCTTTTATGAGTGTCCTAGGAAACAACTTTAACTTCTGCCACTTTTTTTCAATATTCTGCAAGACACAAGCATTGTGAAATGCCTATAAGTGGTTTTGTGGATCAACATTGTATCCCCCCTAAAACCATGGGATATTATTCATGTCTAGTCTCTTGATTCGGCTATCTTTTTGTGCCTTGTAGGTATTCTAATGGCCTCCGTAATGTCTAACATACTTTGGGTTGCAAGTAGGGGTTCATCATGGTCATTTCTCTGATGGCGTCTGTGATGTCTACGTGGTTTCTTACTTTTTCTTCTTCCATGCCTTGATTCTCTCGAATGCCCTTATTCTTGCTCTCGACTCTCTCGTTGAGGTTTCTCACTCTCTTTACCATTATCCTCATGGTGAGGTTCCTTGTGACTGTGCCCTGATGTTGAAGGAGAAGGTGATTCTGATACCCCACCTCCTCACCATCGTTAGAAGGGGAAACATCATTTTGTGGAGAACCTATTGAAATAGGTTCACCACCCTTGATTTTTCTTATGACAGGTGAACTATTATGGGGTCCTTTGCCCTTCAACGATGTATGGTAATCCTTCTTCCTCGAGTCTCATTGATGTTGCGCTTCTGTGGGATGGTAGTCCCTTGCATTGTAATCACATGCAACGTACTCAGCATATAATTGTGACATGTCTATTCATGTAAGGGCACGAAGGAGCATGTTGGGGGTGGCTCTATCTAGAGGCAACACTATGCTACCCTCCAAGTATCTCCATCTTAGTTGTTCATCTTGATGGAAGACAAAGGTAAAATTAGGTATATACTCATCATGGTGAGTATACACCACACTAAATTATTGAGGAACTGGCAGATTTTGGTTATGTGTGTTGTACCGCTGACTGTTTCTAGTTTTGGTCCTAGGCGGTGAAGTGCTTTTGTGTGGAGAAGAAGACATCTTAGTTTTGTTCGATATGCTATTTACCGTTATTTAATTTTCTTTCTTCTGATCAACCCTAAGGGTTCATTTAAGCTTCCCAACGATGTGGATGATTTCCTATGTTCTACTTAGCACACAAACAACTAAGTCCCTGGCAACAGTGCCAATGATGAGTGGCAAGGTACCCCTACACTCAACCATACAAATACGAGCATTTTCACACGTGATCCGGTCGAACTCCAAGGACTAAGTGCTTACGCACCTTATGGAACACTTAAGGTGAATCAATTATTGTCTTCCCAAGCTCACTTGTATTTGTCACAGTTGTATGGTTAAGTGAACTTGAGGTATATGATTTTTATGTCTTTTGTCTTTTTATTGCCTATGCTAAGAGGGAAAAGGGTGAAGAGAGTAAGTAACTAACTTTTGCTAACTAAGCTTTAATTATCCCAGCAGTATCCATTCCCACTTGCCGTTCACACCCTAAACTAAAGCAACACTACTCAGATTACCAAACGCTATTCATTACTAGGATTACCAAGCATAACACACATGCTCAAAGCAGTCGTACTGAATGCACTTAACTATGACAATTGGGGGTTGAGAGAGATTAAGTCCTTAAGAAAGCATTTAAATATTTAACGATAATTAAAGTCTTATTTAGCTTAGTCCATGCACTACAAGGTTTATCCAAAAGTTCATCTTTATTACTGTACACAATTGTGTGCTTAGGTACAGAATTGCTCGAATAAATATTTGTTCACTTTGGGACTCCTACTGCAGGCACATGGAAATTATTCTAACTCTAGAATGGTAAAATGGCAAGAGTTTGGCTAAGGTCTAGATCTAGATGGAGAAACAAGGGAGAGCTGCCTCTTATTTATAGAGTGGCCCATGCGATATCACGTCCCATCACCTACCTACTATCAACATGCAAGGTTAGCATAATGAAGGTTATCTAACCCAATGTATTCTTTCAAATCTTTTATTTGCAAGTCTATATTTTTTATCTCTATTTGGTGGACATGAGCATAGCTATCCAAGATGGACTCCCAATCTAGATTTTTTGCTGATATGGAATTGATCTAGGCTTTTGTCATCTAGATTTCTTTTTCATTGATTTATTTATACATGTCCACTTGATCGTGAAAGTGTTCTTTAAGCCTTTCATGCTTCTTTTCCTTATTCTAGCATGTGCTTATCTCAATAGCTAATTTCTAATTGATTGTGCATACCTCCTTCATTGAGAGGATTCTATTTTCTCTTGCTAAGCAATTCATATCTTGGTTAACTCTCATTAGTTGTTCTCTCAATTGATGGATGCTCTCCTCATCGATATTTTTTGACTTCGCTAAATTAGTTAACTTGGCATTATCTACAGTGAGTTTCCTGTTTTCTTCCTATGCTACAGTGAATGCTTTAGCATGTGCATATGTTGTGCTTCTACTAGAGAGGCATTCAACACTACTTTCTCCTTCTCATTCTCCATTTACTTATTTTGATCCATTAGGCAATTGACCTATTTTGTTCTAAACTACTCTATTTGATTAGGTGCAACATATTGTGTAGGATCTCTGTGTTCATCCCTCAAGATCGTGAGCTCTTCTTGTAGTCTATGAATTTCATTTTCTACATGCTTTGCCCTAGTTTCTGCCATGAACAACTTACCCTTGGTTGCTATTAGTTCTAACTACATTGCAATGACATCACTTGGAATGTCAAAGAGATTTTTCATAACTTGCCTAGTCTACAATAGTCGATCCAACACATCTTCATGATCAGCAGGAGTCATCAAGGTTCCAACTAGCATTTGATCATCTCTGGTTCCAGAAAGATTAGTTCGTGACACAACAGGTATATTGAACAATTTCTTTATGTGATTTGTGATCACTTCAGTGACTCCTGCTACATCCTAGTGTTGCATAACCACAACCATGAATCCTTCTCCTATTTCTAGCACCACTTGGAATGATGTAGTGTTTCTAGAAATCTATTGTAACCATTGCTCCTCTTCCCCTGACTACAATGAGATTTGTCCACTAGTAGGTTCTATGGAAACTATTGGCTAAATAGGAGTATCAATGACTCTGTAGAGGCTAGCCTCCTCACATGTTCCCCAATTGATAGTCTCTATAATTTGTAGTAGATGACTCATTAATGGCCTATAATCTTGCGATGGTAGTGGTGGAACTTGCTACTACTATTGTTCTTATTACTAATGTTATTGTTATTGTTGTTGTTGCTCTTTCTACTGACCAATGGGTCTTGCTTGCTATTGTTGTACAATAGTTTGCGTGGTTTCCCTAGTGTTTGTTTGTTCCTTCACTTGATCTTTCTTTGATGGTATTGGCTTGAACATCTCAGCATATGAAGCATTTTAAGCCTTCTTGAGGACATCATTAGTGTAATCCAAGATTCCAATACATTTGCATAGCTTCCTGATGAGGCAAGGATATGAAAGTGTTAACTTCCCTACCTTCTTTTCCCCAAATTGCCTTTGGATTTCCAAGAAGTAGAGTTGTGTGATGTTTGTGTTAAAATTTTTCATTAAGATCAAACTTTTCCTGGTTGCATATGTTAATATTCTGTTTAATATTTTTGTGGGAAATAGATGATATGTGCTAATTTTGAAATAAATTCTCTATTTAAGGGTTAACTCGTTGTAATCCTTGTCTTCTTTGCCATATTCTCTTTGTAACCATAGTTTCCTTGTGTCTGTATTTGATCTGGTGGATAGATGTGCTACTATTTCCCCTTTTCTAGGCATGTTAAGGACTTCAACTATTGCCTTAACTGAATAGGAAACTGAAACTCCCTCAATATCAACTATTGCATCCTCTTCTTTATTGTGTCAAAATTGATATGTCTCCCCTAAATACCATTCTTTGCTATTTGAGAGTGTGTGCCATAATGGTGACACTTGGAGTTACATCCTCACTATTTCTAGAGAAAATTCTACAAATGGACCAAGTTTAGTTCAACAATCACTATAGTCAGGATCCATTTCTCTTAGATGGGTTGGAGGCAATCTGGTGATAGCATGTGCCATTGTCCTTATTTTTGTGGTTCTTCTACATTCCTCTAGGCCAAATTTTTGGTAGCATGAGTTTCCTGATGGAAGCTGAAAGATTAAAACTCTTACTTTTCATGTTCTACTTATGGATCTTATTCTCCTGTTTAGCCTCTTCCATGACCTCTGGGTTTTTTGCTTATTGGCTTTGAGGATCCTCCTATTGCTCCTCTCTTCAAGGTCATCTACAATAATCAGGGATTTAATAATTATTAAAATGTTTACTCCAATTTTTATAACTCAATTTTTTCTCATACCTTTAATTAGATCAAATTATTAGCTTACTATGATTCCAAAGTTAGAAAAATTTTCAAAATGAAGTCCCATAGGTATTAGTTTCCTTATAATCCTTCATAGTTAACCATTTTGCTCTTGTTTATGGCTCATAATAGTTGGCATGGTTTATTAAGAGGGTTATTTAAGTATTTTGGGCTTGTTTTTTATTAAAAATGTTCATTTTTCCCTTCATACTTACCCTTATAATACCTTTCAAGCATTAGAAAATTCTAACTCAAATTGTAGTAATATCATGCTAGGCAACATCTTATGAATAAGTTGAGAGCTTTGTGAAGGTTCGAGAATCACACAAATTAGAGCTAATAGTGTGTAGTTATGAGGGTTTAAAGTTGGGAGGTCATAGCTCTAAGTTCAAGAAAAAATGACAAAAAATCTCCCCTCTCCAAAAGCTAAAAATGAAAAATTCACTAAGTGCATGACGGTATATATACTTCTTTGCATTACGATATCATAGATTTGATATTCAAGGTGAAATTTTCAAATTTTGTATTGACTTCTTGTAAACAAAAATGAGATATTTAGAATAACTAGAAGATATGAAACCTGTTTAGAGGGTCTTGGGCTATGAGTGATGCATATTTGTTGAGAATGTTTCTTAGAAAGTGCATAATGAAGGAATCTTGAATGATGAAATTTCATTAAGTGTTGATAAGATGGATGAGATGGGTAATGAATTTGTGTTGTTGAAATAGATGTATTGAATTTTAAGGGAAGTTTTTATTAACATTTATTGTTGTTGGAAGGTTCAAGATGATGTGGAATTGCTTGCCAAGTACAAGATACAATAATTATACAAGTTGATCCTTCCCAAAGTAGCCTCTCGCCCTTAATGTCCTTGTATAACCACACCTAAAAGTGTCCTTAGAGACTTAAGGATTTGAATATAACACATACCTATTTAGCAAAACACACATGTTAGTATCACCAAGTTGGGAAAATTTCACTATGTTACACAAACCATAAGTTATGATTATTCAAACAATGAGAGGAGCTAGACCTAGAAGGGATTGTCAAAATTAGGACATGAGGTGTCTTACCATAGTCACAATAAATTCTTGTGTTTTATTGGTGGTTAAAGTAATCATTAGCCTTTCTATCCAAGATTCAAACCAAGTCCAAACCACATTCTAGTGACATCATATTATTGCGTGTCATGGAGGCACAACCATAACACTAACACTATTGCAAGGAGTATTACCACTTGGCGTATTATCCAAGGGAGGAATTTATTCATTGCACACTTTATTTTTTTCTTGATTCTTGAGAAGCCACCTACCTTTAGGCATGGGTAACATGTCTTTCCACTAGGATCCCTAGAAATTTATTCTGTGCATAAGCTTTATTTTTAGCTATGTTAACCTTACCAAAGGGCTACCTTCAGGCATGGGTAACATATCTTTCTAGTGACATGATAAGGTAGCACTTATTTTACTCTTACTCCCATTTTTTGTTAGATCTACAAGGATATAATACAACCTAAGAAATAGGATAGAACTTACAACAATAATCCAAGAGAATCCACAAATTCCCTTGATGTCACATCCTTGACATTCCCACTTGGTTCCTCACTTTTAATCTAGGGATAATGATCACAAGTTTATTTTTAGTTTTATGATGGAAAGAATATCATTATGGCCATGGTAAGAACCTCTTATTAATGGAATGGATGAATGAATGTTTTGGTCTCACTATAAAAATAATCAATTCCTTATGTCTTGATAACATAGACAAATCTTCATTTTATTGGACTACATCTTACCTTATTCTTAATGTGTTTTATTAGCAATCAAAATTATTTACAAAGGAAATGAAAATATAGTATGAAAAATATAGCAAAAATGGAAAAAGATATAAAGAATGAAAAATGTTAAAAGAATGAAAATTTATTAAAGAATGGAAAAATGTGAAAGAATTAAAAAATTTATTAAGAAATGTATAATTATAAAAGAATGAAAAAGCAAAAAGAAAGTGAAAGGTTCAATGAAGTACCAACGAGTCTAAATGGACACCCCTATGAATATGATTAGGATTGGTTAAATGAAAGAGAGAATGGGTGGAAGATAACTGGACAAATTGGGTAGATTCCTTGGAATGTTCATAGTAGAATTTGACTTGTTAGAAGTTAGCAAGAATGAGCTTATGTGGATAGGATGGTTGGTAGATATGTAAGGCACCAGATGGATACGTGGCTTGAACAATGTATGGTCCCTCCCAATGTGTCTGAAATTTGGCTTTTGGGATAAATGATTAGAATTATAGTAAAGAACCTTATCACTGGTTATATAGTTACTTGCCTTATCCATGTTTCATGCCCAATTTTGAAGAAATGTTTGTGCACTTCATTACTCATGAGTGCTACAAGCCTATTTTCATCTAATAGATTCATATTCATGAGACATTCTTTTTTGACTATGCTCAAATTCAGGTCAAGTTGACTGGCAATAGCTAGAGTGTGTAGCTTTGCCTAGATCAGGGACATTGGAAACTTTCCATAAACTAACTCATATGGTGAGTACCCTATAGGTAGTTTCCAGGATGTCCTATAGGCCCATAGAACATCATTCAGTTTAGTGCTCTAGTCCTTTCTAAAGCTACTAACTATTCTAATACATATCCTAGTCACTTCAACTTAACAATTTGCTTGGGGATGATATGGTGTGATCAATTTATGGTTCACCCCAAGTTGTTACATGAGCTTGTTAAATGTAGCACTAATAAAGTAAGTCTCGTTATCTAAAGTGGGCATTCTTGGTACTCCAAATCTATTCACCACATGTTGTTGGAAGAATTTGGTAGCTGTCTTTGTTGTACAATCTTTTACTAATATTTCCTTTACCCACTTAGTATAGTAATCCACAATCACAATCATATATGCTTTTCCATTTGACATTGGTGTTATGGGCCCCATAAAATCAATTTTCCATATGTCAAAAGGTTTAAGTGATTATATCCATTATTGTGGCCCTTCATATAATGTTGTAATTCCCCATCTCTTTAGCATTACAAGATTATGCAAAAGTGTGGATGTCTTTGAACAAGGTAGGCCAAAAGTAGCCTATCATCATTAGTTTGAGTATCATTCTATGCCCTACATAATGGCCACCATAGCAACCTTCATGAATGTCTTGCAAAACTCTTTGTTGGTCACATTTTGGCACATACCATCTAATGAGCCCATCTGCATAGATCTTGTATAGATTGCCATTGATTTTCATATATCTTTTTACTTTATGAAGGAACTATTTTTGTTGTTTTTTACTCCAGTTAGCATGAAGCTCTTGTGTTGATAGGTAGGTCAGATATTCTATAGTCCATGACTTCCCTATTGAACTTACAACCTTCACTATTTTAGTAAATATGTTCTCATCGAGGAACTAGTCAGATAAAGGTTCTATTTTATCTTGGGCATCCCACTTTAACCTTGATAGATGATTAGCTACCATATTTTCTATTTCCTTTTTATCAATCATCATGATGTCAAACTCTTATAGAATAATGAGCCATCTTATCACCCTGGGACTGACCACTAGTTTTTTCAAAAGAAATTAAATGGCATTGTGATTAGTGTGGACATAAGTTGGTATCCAAGCACATAATGTTTGAACTTTTCAAGTGTGTACACCAAAACCATCAAGTCCTTTTCTATTTTGGTGTAGTTTAATTGTGCTCTGATGATGCTTTTGATGGCATAGTCTATATGATAAGGTCTCTTTCGATCATTGATGAGACGCGATTCGCATAGGCCTAAACCATACGTGACAATGCAATACTAGTCCAGGTGAAAAGATAGTGAACTATGACCTAAGGATAACTATCTAGGTGCCACAAGTAGTCCATCTACAGAGTTCAACCAAATCACGCATGCGATGCTCGTTTTGTATGGTTGAGTGTAGGGGTACCTCGCCACTCATCATTGGCGCCATTGCCAGGGATGGTGCTAGTTATCTAGATTAGTTATATCATACAAGGTCACTGTAAAGGACTTAATGATATATCTTTTAGAAAATAATAATTATTAAAAGTCACGCCTAAACTCACACACAACAATGCCTCTCCTACAAGATGATAATAACGCCACACTTAGTGAGGAAGTTCATTGGAGAACCAATGAGCTATATGACGATGAAGATTGGAGTATACAACCTAAAGTGGGAGTTTCCTATAAGAATGAACAAAAACAACGTCATCATAATACACGAAAGCCTAACTTACCCAATGACGATGAACCCCCACTGGCCACTACAAGCTTAACGCAAATACAAGAGGCTGTTTGAATCTCACGTAGGCATCGTAAAGAGAGCCGACTACCCAGGCTTGATTTAAATAACCTTTCCAAATTTTCAGGAGGCTATGACTTAGATCCGCATCAACATTTACAAGTCTTCTACGATGCCTGCACATGGAATAACATTGATAACGAGTGGCAAAAACTTAAGCTCTTCCCTATGACACTCGTTGACCAAGCAAAAGTATGGTATAGATCGTTAAAACCAAATTCAATACGACGCTGGTCAACAATGGTAGAAGTCTTTAACGAAAAATATCAAACCTATGCAAGGGTGTCAGCCTTGAGAAAAAAAATCTAAGGATGGAAACAAGCACAACATGAACCCTTGGACATGGCCTTAGAAAGATATTATGCACTGTTAAACAACTGTCCAGGCCATGGGTTTTTCGAGGAAAGGCTAATGTATCATATTATTGATGGGCTATGTAATGAAACAAGAGAGACCTTAGGAACGTATGCCCGGGGTCAACTATACAAACTACAAATCCATCAAATCCAAGAGCTTATTAAGTGGGTAGCAAAAGAAGAAGGAGAAATAGCTACATGGGAGAGTGTTGAAAAACATCAACGGGACCAAAATCACAACTCAACAAAGGTCCAGGATCATAACAAGGAGAGATCAACAAATCTCAAGGTGGAAACATCATCTTTGCCAATACAATAATTGTTAGAAGAAGCTAAGGCAAAGATCAATAAGATGTTGGAATGGATGNACCCCAAAGGCCAATGCCCAATATTGTTACATCTACATGAACATTGGGGAAACATGTTACATCTAGAGTTCATACAGAGATACTGTGTTCGATCACAGTGGCAACAATCCCAGTCATGGGGGAATCCACCCTTAGACTGGAGGCACCCTTCATGTTTTCTGAATCCAAATGCTTATCACATCTAACACCCTGTTTCTTCAACTAGGCCAACATACTCTATCTCACCACAATACCATTCTCCACAATACTATCAATGCATACCTCCAACGCAACCACCACCTTGTGCACCTTATATTCCTCCTAACTTTC
>MNCI01009759.1:139686-163647 GCA_015680685.1 Gnetum montanum
TATTCTTGAAATTTATAAAACTTAAAATTAATTTTGTGTTATTGTAATAGGAATGAAGAAGGATGGACCAAGAAGGAATGATTAGGGTGTGACATCAAGGGGACTTGCAGATTCTCTTTGGTGATGCCTGTGGGAGTTATCATGCAATATGGTTGTACTAAGATCCTTGTAGATCTAACGAAAAATGGGAGTAAGAGTAATCAAAAGGGCACTCAAAAATCAAAAGCTGTTCTAGGGTGTCCCACTAGAAAGACATACACCAATGCCTGAAGTTTCGCGACTTCTCTGGATTCAGTAAAGTGAAAAAAAAAGAGAAGAAGAAAAGAAAAAGAAGTGTCATAAAACAAAAAATCACTCCTCCCTTGTACTAAACGCCAAGTGATCGTATGCCTTGTTGTTATGGTACTCTCATAGTTGTTCACCATGGGATGAAGCAATGCAATGTCACTGATTAGAAGGATGGACTTGGTCTTGATCTTGGAACGACGGGTTAATGACACCTTAATCATGCTTTTCACACAGGATTCACTGTGTCCTGGGTCAGTTACCTCATGTCCCGTTCTCTATGATCCCTTTCTACACTTCGTCTCATCTCACTGTTCGTGTAGTTGTAGCTTGTGTCCCATGTAGCATAGAATTTTCACCTCATTTCAATGATATTTACATGTGTTTGTTTTGTGGAGTTAGTGCGGATTACATTTAACCCTTCCAATGCCCATGGACACTTTAAGTGTGATTACACAAGGGCATAATATGTTGAAACCTGCTTTGGGGAGGACCCACTTGTGTAATTTTTCGTAATCTTCACTAATTCTCTAGTTCAAACACACAATTTCTTACCCTTAGCTTAAATTTTCATCATTTTCTTTCCCTTTTATTAACCCTCAAAATTTAAACCTTCCAATGTACCATTCCATTCCCTTTTCTTCATAACCGCCAAATTTTTAATTGCTCAAATTCACATCATTATCATTAAGCGTGCCTCTCGAATATTTCACATTACCCTAGGATATCTTCATGTTTGCCCATGTCCTCATCTTACACCATTAATTTCAAGAAAATCATTAAAAATTTGGTATTTTCCATGTGTCCCACATCATTGGGGATGATATATTGCGTACGCAATATCGCGTCCCACGTGATATCGCGTATGCGATGTACCATACGTAATATCGCGTCCTATTTATCTATAAATAAGAACCCCCACCACAACACTTAGCATCATTTTGCCATTTATGCAAGGGGAATTTTTGAAATTTTTCTCTACGACTTACAATTGCATGACCCTCGCTTTTTCACTCATATCTCGTGCGCTGGTGCTCCGATTTTAATTCCGTTTAAACCTATTTGAACCTGGAGTGTTCAGTTTAGTCATGTGGGAGGAACACTTACCGAAAAGTGCCTAACTTTTTTGAAATTTTTCATCACCCAAAGGACATCCATTAGGGTAATTAATACTAACACTTAGAAAAATTGTGCCAAGGATCATATGACCTTAGGTACCCGGGAGATTAAAATGAAATCCACCTAAGTCATAGGACCCATTATTATAATTTTTGGGCACAATCACACGATAACATAAGATCTTTAATTAAGGCATGTAGTAAGGTATAACTTAACTTTAAAAACAACCTTACTAACATTTGGCCCGTGTGATTGCAGATGGCCCTGAAACGTGCTCAGTGAGAGGGTCTTGCTCAAGGTGAAGCGAAAAAACCTCAGAGAGGTGGAAGAAGAGTCCCTGCTGGACAACATGCAGAATAGGAGGTGCAATCATTTAGCATCCATCAAGAAGAACCTCCTACAGGACGGTTTGGGTAGGCAGAAAGAGGAGTTGCTACTGCACCTGAACTGGGACAACAACTCACGTTGCCCCCGGAATGTGTTCAGGCTATCCATACAAAGTCCACAATTTCTACAGTGATTGTGGAGCTTAACTTCAAGCCTTTTGTAGAGTTTGCTCCTGAGGCTGTTAGGGATCACCTTAAAGGATCTCCCTTATGGCCTGTCCTCTTTGAGTGCGGTGCCTGGTACTTAGGTGAAACATACTTGTTCTGGCACAATAAGGAGCAAGGCACCACAGTTAACATTTGTGATGTGACTGTAGACTTTTTTGTATAGGCGATTTTAGAAGTGTTAAACCTTCCGAATTCAGGCCCCCATGTTGCTCGGTTATCTACCCGATCAGACCTTGATGTGTGAAAGGATTGGTTAGAGAACGCTTATGGCAAAGATAAAGCTTTTGGTGAGCTGACGACGGAAGAGTGGGTTTATTTCAAAATTGGAACCTATCACCTCTTTCCCACAAAATTTTTGAAAAGAATATCAACGTATGCGATGAGAGGATATGCAATGTTGATGGGAAAGGTTAATGCCAACCTTCCCCATCTATATTTGATGGAGATCCTAAGGCAGTTCGAAGAACGAAAGTTAGGGAAGATGACGTTTCCTTTTCCCTATCTTATCAAAAAACTATGTCGACGAGCTGGTATCTGGGGATACACAAATGACGTACTTCAAAAGGCCAAAAATGCTTCTTATGCTAAGTTATTAAAGGTGCCAGCTCCAAGAAAGAGCACTGGCGAAGAGCTGGGACCAAATGAAGAAGAAGAACAGATGACTGAATCACCTGCAACTCAACTTACAGGACCCAGCTAACAATAAGAAGTAGGACCCAGCACAGGCTAGGATCAGCCACCGCCACTGCAAGACTACAGACCATTGATGAGCCATCTTAGGACCATCGTCGAGATAGTTAGTTGGGGAAGTTGTGATGACACAAATCTCTTCCACATCATCGATGATGCCGACCAGCCTACTATTTCATTAGATCGCACAAGGGGAGAATTATCCATCCAAACAGGAGGAGGGGAGAGCAGATGGTCACAACAGATTTCAGGAAACGCAACATCTTTTCAAGTGTAGTTAGAGACTGGTGAAGGGGCCACTGTGGTGGTCATGCAACACCAGGATGTCGCGGAAGCTATTGAAGTAGTTGCTAACCACATCAAAGAATCTTTCAATGTACCTGTTGTGCCACCGATAGATCTTTCAGGAGCACGGGATGCTCAAACTCTTACTGAAACCTCAATGACTCCTGCGGAACATGAGGATGCATTGGACAGATTACTTCAAACAGGACAAGTGTTGATATCTGTTTGACATCCCTCAGGATGTAACAGAAATTCAATTAGACATCATTTCCACAAAGGGGAAGCTGGTCATATCCGAAGTAAGGGCAGAGCATGCTAAAGCTAAAGTGCAGAAATTACAAGAGCAGCTTGTAGCCTTACAAGCAGCACATCGGGATCCTTTGCAATTTGTTCCTGTAGACTAGCTAGACAACTTTAGAACTAAGAAATTAACAAAGTTAATTACAGAAAATAAGAAGGTGGCAGAAGAAAAGGAGATAGCCACTTGGGATGCCTCCGCAGCTCAAGCACAAACTCATGCACATCTTAAGGCACTCAGGGCCTTAGAAGAAGAGAACAAGCAATTGGTTGCTAATAACCTTCGGTTGACTTCTGTGGAGAAATAAAAGAATGTTCTCAATGAACACTTTCATCAGTTACGAGAACAATTCATTCAGGTCAACCAATATGTAAGCCATTTGGCCAAAGAAAATCGAACCCTCTCAATGGAGGAGGTACGCGCTGTTCGACAAAAATTAGCCATCAAGATCAGCGCGTGGCAGAATGAGGCTAAACGACACGAGAAGCTGAAGGAGCATTTCCGTGATCAGGTGGGGATGTACAAACAAATCCTGGAGAAGGAGATCCATATGGCCAAGGCTCAAATTAATAACATTAGTGCTCAGCACACTGATTGGAGGGCCATATTGGACACTTATACCTTCGCCCACCAAGCGGAAATTAAGAACCGGGACCTGCAGATCCAAGACTTGACAGAGTACATGGAGTTGGAAAACCTTAGATATGCCAACCTAGCCATGTTAACAATAGGACACCTGAGGTTAGAGCTCAAGTAGCAAGTAGCTTCCACCCATATCAAATATGAAGCAGAATTTTTAGAGCAAAAGAAGCTGGCTAAGAAACTAGATGTCACAAATTCTGAACTTGTGGTGGTAAATGAAAGCTACCAGGGGCAAAAAGATGTTGCAACCGACTTGGCTCAATGGCTAATAGAGCTCCATGAATAAAAAGACAAGGCCAGAGCCTATGAAGAGGAACAACGGGTGTTCGCGGCGTGGTACGTCAAAGCTAATCAGATGTTCTCGCAACTATCCTATCCGTGGGAGGTGCCAACTTCGTCAAACATCGAAACATTAGCATGGATGGCATAAGATCCTTAGACTGAAGAGGAGAATCTCTAGGCCATTCTTTAGCATTGTCAACCTTCCAAGCTTGGAGCACGTGACAAGGGGAAAACACCCATGGAGGAGCCACCACCACCAGGAACTACATGAGTTCCACATTTTCGTAGTTGTAGTATTTTTTCTCTGTGTTGTGTCTTCCCACACTGCGGCATTAGTCCATTTCTTTTTCTAGTTAATAATCCCATACCTATCCACTGTGTAATTAATGAAGCTTGTTCTCCTTGTAACTCAAGGACGATTTTTTATTCAGTCGTGGGGGTATGATGAGACGTGATTCGCATAGGCCGCGATATCGCGTCTTCCCTACGATATCACATATGCGATATCGCAGTCCACCGCAATGTCTATAAATAAGAGGTGGCATTCCCTTGTTTGGGGATCCCAATTTTAGAGTAGCGAAGCTCTAGTAGTTTGATCCCTCCAGAGTTAGATTTTTTCTCGTATCTGCCCGTAGTGTGGTGAATGTAATTGTACAATGTCTTTATTCGAGTGTGTCGTACTTGGACACGCACATGACCAGCAATAAAGATTGAGATTACTTCATCATTGCAGCATTCACTTTGTTATTTATTTATTTGTTATTTATTTAATGTTATTTACTGTTTTCTCTCTCTCACCTTTAAAATCCTAGAATGCAAAACGAGTACGACTTGATTACGAGCATTTAAGTGTGACTACTTGGTAGCCCAGTGGTGTATCTAGGATCTACGCTTGGTAACCCAGTGGCGTATTTGGGATCTGTGCTTGGTAATCCCAGTGGCATACCTAGGATCTACACTTGTTAGTCCTAGTGGTAGTCATGCATGTGGTCCAAGATGTGTATGGTTGATCAAGGAATCGGTTGCTCATCGCACTTAGGCTAGATTAGATTTTCTTACCCTTTTCCTCCTAGCTTAGCTTAGTTAATATTATTTTCAACTGCCTTTAGGAGTAGTGTTAGAATTAGGAAACACATCATACACCTCATCTAGACTAAACCATACGTGACAAATGCAATACTAGTCCAGGTGGGAAGATAGCGAACTGCGACCTAAGGATAACTATCTAGGTGCCACAACTAGTCCATCTGCGGAGTTCAACCGGATCGCGTGTGCAATGCTCATTTCGTATGGTTGAGTGTAAGGGTACCTCGCCACTCATCAATCATCTAGTTGTCAATACTATAGCAAGCACATAATTGGAAGCATCAATCATAATGTGAAAAGGCCTAGACTAATCCAGAGATTGAAGGTTTGGTGTCTCAACTAGTTTTTGTTTTACAGCTTCAAATGCCTTTTCACATAACTATATTCATTTGAAGGATGCATCCTTCTTAGTGAGTTCCACAAGCAATTTTTCTATCTTTGAAAAATTTTCTATAAATCTTCTATAATATCCTATCTAACCTAAGAATGATCACACATCTTTTACTGTTTGGGGCCTTTGAGTGATATTTTATATGACTTGAATTTTTTCAAGACATACCTATATGCCTTTCTATGAGATTCTGTGTCCCAACACTATACCATCCTAGACCATAAGGTGGTTTTTCTGCCAGTTAAGCTTGAGATTGGTTTTAGTACATCCTTTCAGTACCTACTTCAACTGATCCAGTGCTTGTGTGAAATTAAGCCCATATTTCAAAAAAGTGTCCATAAATACTTCAACACCATTTTCAATATATTTCTGGAAGATACTAAGCATAAGTTTATGGAATGTAACAGCAACATTGCAAAGACCAAATGGCATCTACCTATAGGAAAATATTCCCCATGGATTGGTGAATATTGTTTTCTCCTAGCCTTTAGGTGTAATGTGAATCTGATTATATCTATTATATTCTTCCAAAAAACTATAATATTTATGTCCTATGATGCCATCCAAGACTTGATTAACCAATGATAGAAGGGAGTGATCCTTGAAGGTAGCAGCATTCAACATTCAAAAATCAATGCACACTTGCCACTTACCCCCTTCTTTGGAACAATCACTAAGGGACTAACCCATTCACTATCCACAATATGATAGATGAATCCTACCTTTAGCAATTTTTCTAATTTTTGCTTCACTACTTTGTTTAATTTAGGATTGATCCTTCATTGGAATTTGCATCATGGTTTGACTATTGAATCAGTATATATAAGATGTTGATAGGTTCTTAGATCAATTCTCATGATCTCATTGTAAGATCATGAAAATGTTGTAGGCCATTTGTTAATCACTTTCAGCAACTTTTTCTTTTATTCTTATTTTTTCATAGCATTAATTATTACTAGCTTTTTATGATTTATGAAAGTATATTCTAATGTTATCAATATAGACTTAAGTTCCAATCGTTCTGCTTCCATAGTATCTAGGATCTCCAATTGTCCCCTATTTTTCTCTTCTTCTTGACTAGTTCATAGGTAGGAGTTCCTTTTCCTTAACTAGTCTAACTTATCATTCTCTTCAATGTATGAATTAACAGTTTGTTCTATCAGTTTCATGTACTTGTTGGATTGAGTTTCTTCATATGTGATCAACCACTAGATTCCTTCTTATTGTGTGGTTATCGCATATAGATATTTTTGCATACATACTTTTGCTACGCATTTATTGCATACCCTGGTATCTTATCATTTAATAGCCCATATTCTTTGCATGAAATTGCACCCATTATTGCTATATGTGATACATGAAACTCTTCATCTTTGTATAATACCAACTTCTTCTTCATTGGAAATATGGAAGGACAAGTCATGAATCCCAAGCTTAGCATTGATAGTGCTAAGCTAAGCTCTTCCCATGATAATTTGAAATTATCCCTTATTTTTACCAACATGGATTACCAAAAAATATGTAGGGAATGACCAAACACTGATGGTTGTAATGACATCATCCATTTTCGCTAGTGGAACTTTGATTAACTGGTCCACGAGCTCTAACTAGATATTACTCTTCTTTAATGGTGGTAGATTCTAGACTTGATATATGTCTTGTAAGATTGAATTTACTCTAATCTAGAATCAAGTAGAGCCTTGCATGGTTGCTACCCTACTATCTGAAGGAAAACTAAGGGACTTCCTAAATCAGTTATTGGGAAAGGACTCCTACCTTTATCCAATGAGTGACATTAAGGGATGTTGTCTCATAATGATATTCATGACATTTGGATTTGAAAAAGATGGAAGCTTGTTGTGTTAAGGAAGATTATATGTAGATGCAATGGAAGAAGATGTGTTCGCCATTTGTCAAATCTTTTCAGGACTTGTTCGAAAGAATGGTCATTTTCTGGGTTGTGGTTAACATGAGATCACCTCTTCTTATATATCAACCACCCTTATTGCACTTTTATGCTATGGTTGTGATAGCAGTTTCCCCTATATGACAAGAGCTGGTACTAGTGGCAAAGGATTAAGATGTTGGTTTGAAGAACCAGTTGTTGATGGATGCATGTATGAGTTTGGATCTATCCTTGGTGGTGTTAGTCTATGGTACTCTACTGGATAGTATTGTGAAGTTTAGATAACAACATTCCTAGGAGAGATTGGATGTTGTACAAAATATCCATATGGATCTGGCTACCAATATGAATATTGTTGGCGAGTTGGTGGCATAGCCCATGATTGGGATTGTTGCCACTACTAATAGTACTACTCTTGTGGTTGTGGCAAAGCTCCATTGGGATAGTATGTTGGTTGGAAGTTCTACCCATAATTACCTTAAGGATATGGTAACCTTTTGGGCATTTTTTTGTTAACAAATCTGGGATTAAGTGCATATGCCCCTATTTCCTATAATTGTGCCATTATGGGACAACATCCCTTGGGATGTTCATACTTGCACATAGCACATCCTTCCTCAACCATTGAAGCTACCTTTTCCTTTCATCCAAAATCTCTTTTATTTTTCTTGTCCTTGCCTTTTTCAAAGGCTTGCTCTATTTTCTCCTCCACAATCTTCAATGCTATTGCAAATTCCTCATCAACTAAGTCCCACATTTTCTCTACCTTTTTTGTGATGTTAGTTATAGATTTTTGCATTGGTAGAGTCCTTTTTTTTTAATTTTCTAATCCAAGGTTTTTTCTTCCTATGTGTCACAAACTCATGCATCTCTTTTCCTAATGGATAGGTCTTTATTATATTCTTCTATTAATTCCACCTTTCCCAAACTCATCTTCTTCCTTTGCCACTTGGTTAATCAGTCTTTGGATTCAATGGGTAGGCATTTCAGATAATTAGCCTTGGGTATAAACCCCAAGGGTGTCTCTAGTCTTGCTCCGTAATCCATCTACAATGTGTCTTAATTATTCTAGTTGTGAGAATCCATGACCTAGGCATCTATGCAATAGTGAATAATACTTGCCCATTGTTGCATCAAGGGTTTCATGAGTTCCTTACTTCCATCCTTGGATTTCTTTCCTTAAATTGGACACCTATGAGTAGGTTTGATATTTTTCATTGAAAATCTCTAACACGGTACTTCATCTTCTAATCAATTCAGGTTCAAGAGATCTATACCAGCTCTTAGCCTCTTTCAAAAGTATTTTTGGGAACAACTTCAACTTCTTCCACTCACTTTCAATGTTTTATAGGATGTAGGGATCATGGAATGCTTAGAGGTGGTGTTATGGATCAACATTATAACCACCTTACAATCTTGACATGTTATTCATATCAAGTTGCTTGATACAATTGTCCCTCACATGCTTGGTTGGCATATGTATAGCTTCTTGCATGTTGATCATACTATGAGTTCTCATTAGGGGTTTATCATTGTGATCAAGTTCGTGTGCTCTATTATAGCAGTACTTCCTTTTGTGCTCATACCTTTCTTGATCCTCTGTTCGATCCCTTCATCTTCTTTATCCATACTCTTCATCTTTTGTATCAAAGTGCCTTAGATGATGGTCATAATGATCGTGAGTCCTTCCTTCATTCTTGTTATGATCTCAATATCTTTGTCTCCTTCCATTAGATTCCACCAATGATTGTGATGATGTGAACAAGGTGGTAGGAGAATGGTGTC
Source organism: Gnetum montanum (assembly GCA_015680685.1). Classification (NCBI taxonomy): domain Eukaryota; kingdom Viridiplantae; phylum Streptophyta; class Gnetopsida; order Gnetales; family Gnetaceae; genus Gnetum; species Gnetum montanum. The sequence goes on from MNCI01009759.1 coordinate 149,010, forward strand.
AGCTTGTCCTCCTTTCATGACTCTAGTATTCTTCTCTATAGGATTTGGTAGAAACTCTTGGCCTTGATTCCTGCTTATATTTGGAGTCAATAGCCTCCCTCTTAGGTGTCTTTGCTAGAGTGGAATGTAGTTGATCTTTGATAGCTTCCTCAAGTCTGATGATAGATATTTTTAAAGGCTCTTCATGATTCTAGTTATGTTGTTTTATAAAAAATGCATCAACATTGAGTTCTTCTAAGACAACAAAAGTGTTAACCTACTTTCCTTTGTTGTGTACATGTTTGATTTCCATGGAAGCATCTCTCCTCATCTGCTTCTTTATGGGTCCATAGGGCCTTGTCATGTGCTTACTCACATGGTACCCTTCCTGGATTTGATTCAGATTCATTCCCCTTAAGGCAATTTGAAACATATTAAGTGCTACATTATCCAAAGGTAGGACTATGTTGCCTTGTACATCTCTCCACCTCATTTGACTATCCTAATGAAAGATGAAAGTAAAATCTAGATGATAAGAATTAATGTGAGCATATGTGATTCTTGTTTGCATCAACATCCCCCATTCTTCTTCATCATTGATTTTGTCATTGCCCCTTTTTATCTCCTTGGTAGGTGATGATGTATCCTTTTTTGAAGCCATGTGTGGTTTAAGATGTTTGGCTAAGAGGGCTTAATTATTTAGGTTATGAATTTTAACTTTGAATTCTAATAGAATGAACTTTATAAAATTAATTACTCAACATATATTAACCTATCCCTGAAAACAGTGCCAATGATGAGTAATGGAGCAATCCAACATCCAACCATACAAGTTACAAGAGTTCACACATGACCAAATTGTAATCCATGGATAAGGCAATGTAATTATGTTAGCAATTGGTTTAAGTTTGAGACCGTTGTCTTCCCACATAGAGCTAGTAAAGTCTATATGTATGGTTTAGCTCACCATGAGGTATACGATATCTGATGTTGTTTGGCCACTATCTCTACTAGCAAACATGGTGGAATGAAAATAGTTTCTAAGTTTAAGTAGAATAATAAATGAATCTATTCTATCCTATGATGATGGATATCCATTCCTAATTTTCTATACATCTTGGACTTATGTAATCATTACTGGGATTACCAAGTATTTCACTACTGGGTGAACTAAGAAATAATACTATTAGGTTACCAACTAATCATACTTTACACTCGAAATCAATCGTATCCATTTCGCATACTATCAATAGTAAAATTAAAATGCATGGAATAGTAAAACATTAACAAAGAAAGTAGTAATTAGTAGTCTAAGTGAAAATAGTAAACATTATTTTAAGTAAAGAAGTAAACTAGAAGTATACAGTTCACTATCTTTCCACTTGGACTAGTGGTAGCTTTGTCACATATGGTTTAGTCCAAAGTGAGGTGTATGATGTTATCTAATTCTATGCTACTTCTGATGATGAAAAAGCAATAAGTTAATTAAACTAATGAATAATGGAAAACAAGATCTAAACTAGCCTATGGCGATGAGTATCTACACTTAATCGTCCATACACATCTTGGACCTCGTGAGGCTACTTCTAGCATTGCCAAGTGTATGTCACTAGTTGTGCCAAATGATACACTTCTGGATTACCAAGGATCTACACTTACACATTCATGATTAAGGCATACGCATTCCACTTAATAATAGAAATAGTAAATAGTAATAAATGAAAATGTTTAACTAAAGAAAGTAATAAATCATTAACAATTAAAAGCAATAATAATCTAAGTGGATACTACAATGATGCGAGTAATCTTGATCTTTATTGCCAATCATGTAACGTGTCTAAGTACGTCACACTTAAACAAAGGTGTCATATGATTACAAACCTCACACTACGGGCATTTAGAAAATATTCTAACTTTGGAAAAAATAAATTGCAAGAGCTTAGCTACTCTGACTAAAAAACTATATGGGAATCTTGAGCCCGAGTGCTATATTTATACATTGGAGTATACCCCATGACATCGGATATCCAATGTTGCGTATCTAACGTTAGGGCTCCGACATCAGGGCATCAATAACAAGGCTCTAAAACAAGGCTCCAATGTCAAGGCCAAGCAAATCATGACTCATCAAATGAAAACTAAATTCTGATTCCTATTCTTTTAATTACTCTAAAAGTTCTTTTTGGATTAAATTAGAATATCTTCTTATTATTTTTAAAGTATTAAAAGTGACATTGATGATAGCATTGCCACAATCTTGAATACAAAGTCAAAAACATTACTAGATGATGTGCAGCACATACGTTATTTTGTAAAGATTGATTTATGGTAGAGGAAAAAATTAAAAATCAAGGTTGGTAATCAGTGTTTTTTTGAGAAAAGTACATACTACAATATGTGAAAATGTTATAGGAATTTTTCTTATTCTCAATAAAAGAGTTATTTGTAAGGAAAAGAAATAATAATTTTCAAAAAAGGAAAATAATGATAACTTTCAACATGCATAAATGAAATCATATTTAACAAGTTCTCAACCTTTTACTAATCTTTGTAAACTTAAAGATGCTTGATGACCGGCGAGGTACCCCTACACCTAACCATATGAATCACAAAAAATCACACATGATCTGGTTGAATTTCGTGGATGGGACTAGTTGTGGGATCTAGATCGCTATGCCTTGATCACAGTTTGCTATCTTCCCACTTGGACTAGTGGTAGCTTTGTCATGTATGGTTTAGTCCAAAGTGAGACATATGATTTTTATTATTTTATATTTTATTGTTCTAAGATTAATAATAGGCTGAAACTCAATTTATAACCAATTCAACTAATCTAATTGCTAATTACTAATCAACTACCTTAACATAAGTATCCGATCCCACTTCCCATGCACATCCTAAACACATATAACGTTGCTAGGTTACTAAACGTTAAGCGGTGCTGGGATTACCAAGAGTCATACGCATGCTTGAAGTGATCATACTTATGTACTTAATTAATTAACATGCATGAAAATGTAAATATTAACTAAGTACATGAAAAGTAAATTGAATGGAAAGTAAATCTAATCTAAGTCAAAGTGCTGTAATAAATAAGAATCAATCTCAATCTTATTATTGTTCATGGAATATGTCTAGGTACATTGCCAGTCAAATAAGACTTCGTACAACTAACTCAGATCCACTTTGTGGGCACTCACTCACTATTTTCTAAGATTACAAAATAAAACTTTAAGAATTCGGCTACTCTATTGACAAAACTATGAAAAACTAATGCAAAACTATTGAAACTATTGCCCAAACCATGCAACCAAGCACTATATTTATGGGCTAGTGTATACCCCATGACATCAGATACCTGACATCGTGTCTTGGATCCAACATTGGATACCTGACATCGTATCCTAACCCTGATGTCCAATACCCGATGTTGAGGCTCTAATGTCGGATACCCGATGTCGAAGTTGATGAAAAAACATGTTTCATCAATGTTAATAAAATCTTAATCTCTAAAGAGAATTTCTCTTTAGAAAAAAATTAGATTGTATAATTTCATATTGTATCGCTGATGATAAATCTAGAGAGAATTCAAAACTAGTATGATTTTAGATTGTAAGAAGTAGAATTTCATAAGAAAGTATTAGTAAGGACTACTAGTGAAAATACTAATGTAGATGGATTTTACTTAATTCAATGCAAAAAGAAGTTGTTTGCAAATGCGAATTTCAATTTAATAACCCCAAAGGTATCTCCTTCTCTCTCTACTTTTACTACTATTCCAAATGCTTTTCACTTAATAATGTTTTTTCACCTATTAGTGACATGGATTGTGAGACAAATGGTCAACTTGAAAATTAAGGATGGTGGATTCCTTCCCCACATCTTAATATTAGTTTTATTATGAAATATTTAGGGCCTTTTTTATAGGTCCCAAGTAAATATTATTGGGAAGTATTTTTTAAACTAGCATTTATCTTTAGATTTTCTTTTCCTATAAGAAATTAAGATTTTATTGCATGATATTAGTTTTCTTAGTAAATGCATTTTTAAAAAATCACATTATTTTGTCTACTATTCATGAAGTTAATAAGGGAGATGTTCTTATTCTAGTTAATAAAAATTAGATTCAAAGAAATGTGAATTTTGGCTTTGACATCCTTGAAAGAGTTATTTAGATTACTTGTCATAGTAAAAAAGGAGACTTTTAACTTTGTACTTTTGATACTTCTAATAATTCAAAAGATCAATTACAAATTTAGAAATATCTTCTATCTCTACCTAAAGTTCCGAATTATTAGAAGTGACTTTGATATGATTAAAGGTCATTTAGATAAACTTGGTTGTCTTTCTCCTAATATGTCTTCTCAAGAATAAGAATATTGGAGCAATTTTAAAGAAAAATATTTGCTTTTTGATGTTAGATCTTTATTTCCATATTATTCAAATAAGAAGTATTATACTTCTTATAATTATTAGCAAGAGAATGATAGAATTTATTATCAACTTGATAGATTTTACATCTCTAATGTTTAATTTTAGAAGCCTATAAGAAAAGTAGAAGTGCATACAAATATTATTTTGTCAAATCATTTTCCTATTAGCATTTATTTCTCAATAATTAATTCTTCCTCCTATCAAAAGTATAAGCTTTTTCATACAAATGCTAATATGTTCACAAGACTCAATGGGAAAAATATTTTTAAGTCTTATGACATGAAATAATAATAATAATAATATATTATTAATGTTGGTTGGATTGATTGGTGGTAGTGAATTACTTGTAAAGTCAGAAGTTATGTTAGATGGTTTGAAATGTAATTTTTGAAGCATAAGCATCAAGTTGAAGAAGATATTGTGGAATCTATCAAGTAAATGAAAATTCTTGGAGACAAAAATCCCCAAAATCCTTAGCTAAATCTCTTTATGTTAAATAATGTTAAGATTCTTTTGATGCTAAATGTGATGTCACTAAAACTCACATAAATTTACAAAAATTTAAAAACAAACCTTACAAGGAATTTTTAAAATTTCTAAAAGGAAAGGCTCAAGTACCTAAATTCAAATTACTATATATAATTGATTCCATCATTATACACCTTGAGACTATTAAAAAAAATTTAGTAAATTATTTTTCTTCTAAAGATTTTAGTAAGGAATCTTTCTAGGCTTCTAGTACACATATTCCTCATTTTATAACAAAAGTACATTGAAGTATTTTTGAAGTAGAAATTATAGTAAAAGAAATTAAAGTAGTAGCTTTTAGTTAAGCAAATGATAAAGCTTCAATATTTGATGGTTTTTCAATTAAATATATTAAGAAGCATTAGGCATTGTTAAAGATAATCTCTTTCATATTTTTCAACAACACTTATATAAAATTTTAGCTAAATACATGGCTTGTTGAATTCAAAAGGTTATAGAAGATATCATTAGACTTGAGTAATTTGATTTTCTTAAAGGTAAAAATATCTTAACTAATGTTATTACATTATGAAAAAGATTTTAGTGGACTTCTTATACTAACTAGGATGTTGCTTTTATTAAGTTAGATTATGCTAAATATTATGATAAAATTGAATGGAATTTCATTATTTCTTATATTTATAAACTGGGATTTGGTTATTATTTTATTTTTCTTATCAATAACCTACTCATTGATGCTAATGCTTAAGTTGCTAATAATTTTGGATTGAGTTCCTCCTTTTTTCTTTAGTGATCGGTTCATCAAGGTTGTCCTTTAGCTCCCAATATTTTTATTACTATTGTAGACTTTTTTTCACATAATTTTCATTATGATCAACAAATGAATATCATTAAGGAATTTTTAATTAATAATCAAGTTATGCAATTGCTTGACATTCACTTTGTAGATGATGTTTTATTATTAACACTTCTCTATAACATTTTAATACTCTTTTAGCTAGATTAAAGAATTATTGTATGTTATCTAGTTTTTTATCAATTGGAAAACATTTACTATTTATTGTAATGGAAATATTGATGAGTGGGTTACCCTCAAGCCTTGGAAAATCTTGAAAAAATATTTTGCAAATAACTTTTTCTTTTGAGCCTAATGTTACTATGTTGTAAAATTATGTAGTTGATAAAATTGGGAAAAAACTTGATAAATGGAAAAAAAGGATCACCCTTACTACAAAAGGTTTAGTTAATAAGCAGATGCTTCAATTAACTCATGTTTATTACTCAAGTTGTTGGAATCCTTCTAAATTTTCTTATGATAAAATTGATCATATTATCCATTAGTTTCTTTAGTCTACTAATCAACATAGAAAAAGGTTATTTTAGAGTTAGAATATTTGCACTAGTAGCAAAAGGATGGAGGACTTAGCTACATTAATTACTATAAATATGGTATTTCTCTTACAGTAGCATGAATTGCAAAGTGCATTAAGGAAGATGATGTTTGAATATTTCTTTTAAGAAATAGACTTATATTAAAACCTATGAAAGATAATAGTTGGCTTTCTAATAATTTTCTTCACTATCTTTTTTCTCAAGCCATTTTTATTCCTTGTTCTCTAATTCTTAAATAAATTTTATAAAGACATGATGCAAGCTTAGAAAATATTGAAATTATAATTATATTACAAATTTAGAAGATATGCTTAAGAAAATTAGCCCATAATAACTTCCTTTTAATGAAGGAGCTTGAGCTACTAATTCATTTAAATTATTTACCACTTGAAGAAAATTTGATATCATTTCAATTTCTTGTCTATGTATGTGTGATAAATAGATTACATGCAATGAAGCTTCTAGGGTCTATGGTTTAAATAGAAAGAGAAAAAAAATAATTAAAAAAAATAATTTCTAATCTTGAGAATTTATTTAAGCTTAACAATAGTTTGTACCAAGCTTTATTAGATATTTTTTGGAAGGATAGCATATATGCTTTTTCTTTTGATTCCAAACTTTCTTATGAGATTACTATAAAGAATGATTTTATTCATAAAAAATTCAATAACACCTAGAAAATGCAATTATCATTGCACTTTTGGATGAAGAAAATGAAAGGTATGTGGAGATCTCCTACCTTTTCTAAAATTCATATCTTTTATGGTGTTTAATTTATCAAGGTCTTCCTATCCACATTCATCTTAAAAATATAAGAATAATTTCTCTTAAATGTCCTCTTTGTAGAAGTGAAAACTGATTTTCTCATGTTTTTTAAGTTTCTTGTTGCTTAGCATGCTTGGAAATGAACATCCAAAATCTATAACAACTTTCAACCTTGCATCAATGAAGTCATTCTTAGTGATCAACCTTCTTTCTCTGCTACTTCTTCTTTTTCTTTTTTTCATTTGGAAATATCTTCGATCATTTATTTTTTACTCTATTTGGAAGCTTCGATGAGTATTTATTTTCTAGCAATGAGAGAATAACTATGACCTCTCTTCAAGAGTTAAATATCATATTCTTAAGGATGTTTTTTTCAGCTACAACTTCAAACAAAAAAGTTCTTAGTGAAAGCGAAAAAAATTAATTTATTTTCTATAAGATTAATTTCTTTTTGTTTTGGATGCTCAAGGATGAGAAAATTTCAGCTATTATTGTTATTTATTTAGTATTTAAAATTCATGTATTTTTTTATATTTAGAAAGATCTTTCTCCTTCTCTTTACAAGAAACCCTTTAGTAAGAAGTGAAAACCTATGAGGATACTCTTCATCCTTTTCACATCCCAAAGGGAAGATCTTTTAGGATTGGTTGTAAGGATGAAAACTAAAAAAGAATCCAGAAATTTGATTTTTTTCTATTAGCCTTCACTATAACCTATGGTAATGTCATGATCTAGTTTGATGGAATTGCACTAAAGTAACATCTAAGTCACAATTGATTATTTCTAATATATATAGTTGATGCAACTTGCACTAAACTAGTGGTCTACTCATGACTGTTATTATATGGACTCACAGTCTAGTGGTAATTTTATATTTTAAAATCTTAAAGCTCTAAGATCTAAAATATATATTTTTTCTTAATCCTATACTCCTTGCAAACCTCCAACAATCTAGTACTAGAGAAATAATGATTAATTCCAAAAAATAAGTATCTCATTGAGCCATCAATAGATGACTTACCACTAACACTTATAATTAGATTAAATTGAAGTTCACTTGTTAAACTTTAGCCACTAGTAAATACATCATTGCTAGTACTTAAATGTTATTATTGATACTATTGATCATTAACATTCCCATGCTTAGCATGGGGCCATTACTTATACATTTTTTACGTGGTCCTAGACTTACATCCTTCTTAGTACTCACATGGCTAATAATAAGAGTATATCTTTGTGCAACTATTTATTTTTGTTAATTATCATTATTATTTATTATTAAGAAACTTAAAGTTAACAATATTTTTTAAATATTAATAGCTAAGCTAATCTAAGAAAGGAACTTAACTAGTCTAGACATGTGATGTATGACTAAAACTCTTTAGTAATAACTCTTCTATCTATGGGGTGATAGTATCTAGTACATGTGCTTAGAGATCTTAATCATAGACTTGACATTATAATGCATTTATCATTAGTAGTTATAGGGATAATAATCTCAATTAAATAAAATTCTTTACATAGCATAGAAAAAAGGTTTCATCCTTTGCTCACTGCACACACACATCATCATCTTTCATGCTTTTTTCTTTTTTTTCATGGTTATTTTATTACTATCCATCATGACCACCTGATCTATGAATTGTTATGAAATGAACTCTCATATTTTGTTTATAGCATCAGTATTAACCAAAAGATCAAGGTAACAAGTCTAACCATTGAGATAAGGTTTGTCATAAATCGTTACAAGGCCTTTCAAAGTTTAGTAATCATCTGCTTTTCTCCTAATTCATCCATTACATGAGTTGATGAGGAGCTCCCTTGAATTCCATAATCCAAGCTCTCTCAATGATAAAAAAATAGCAATTTTAAACAAGAAAATAAAATAAAAGCTTTATTCTTTCAAATGGAGAATTTATAGCTAAAAGGAAACACACATTCTCAAGGACAAACATGAGATTCAATCTCTCACACACAATCAAAGAAATCACACTCTCACAAGGATGATGATAAAGGTACTTAGCCAAGACTTTATCTCTTTTCACTCTCTTCTTTTAACTCATATCTTCTCTCCATAGACTCTCTTAGCCAAAATGAAGGCTCAAGAGATCTATTTATACCTTTTTCTTTCTATCTCTTCATCTTCCTTATCTCTTAAATTTGAATTTCAAATCATTAAAAACTCATACAAAAATTTCACATGTTCACTTTAGACATCTTAGAGGAGAATGGGACATATTACTTGAAAATTGTAAACCTTAAATGAGACATCCTGAGATAGATGAAGATGTCTTGGAAGAAGTTGAGATGTCTAGGATAGGGCTAAGATGTCTTGGATGTCACTGTGACATCTTGAATAAGACTAAGACATCTCACCTACCAAGGCTAAGAATAAAAATGCTTTTTTAAAGGTTTGGAACCTTTATATACCTCCAAAAAAAATCTCCATTAACCCTGAAACCTTTTTAACTCATTAAAATAGGTACAATACACTCCCAAACATGCCAAACTTAAGGGAAATATTTCATCATTGGAAAGATAGTACATTGGCAAAAGATTATAAAAACTTCCTTAGTATGTATTTAATGAACTGCTACTAGTGCATGCATATTTTATGGTCATCATCTATCATGCTTATGTGTCCATGGGTCCCATCTCTACCTACCAACTAGCTAGACCACTGGCAAGAAAGAGTGGAACCCAAAAACAGATAATTAAATAATGTGAAAAAAATTTTGATCATAGCTGAGGTGAGTAGAATAATGATATGGAATTAAAATAGTAACATAGAGGTTGTAAGTTCAAGTGAACTTTTAAATTTTAAGTATTTTGACTTTTTAATTTTTGATTTATTTAGAAAGAATTAAATTTTTTTCCATACTACATACATGTTGGATGCCATGGGCATGAGCACACACATGCACTGTCAATCAATAGTCATAAATGCATAGTAACTAAGCTTGTGTGCTCTTCCTACATTGGCTTATTTAATGTCCACATCATGAGAAGTGCAATAAGTAAGAATAGATGTAGTAATAAAATACGCATAAGAATTTCTATCCTTGCTAAAATGACAAATATGATAGCGAAACTATTAGAGTGTAGGGAGAAAATAGCAAGTTTAAAAGACATCACCACATGAAGTGGGCCTACACAAGAAAGATAGACATTTATGGCTACATGCACAGTAGATTCTGTAGGATCGTGCTTTGATTAAATGTATTTTAGTGAAACTGATGGCATGCATGGTAGGCAAAAAACTAATAGTGATACAAAAAATGGATAATATGAGGAATATTTTACTTTTTTATGTTATTTTGTTAGGCATTTTATGTAGTTGAAGTAGTTCTTACAAAGTCACAATGCATTTTTGGAGAAATGGAATGGGATACTAATTGAATTCTTCACAAAAAAAATGTACATGTTTTTTTGTGGTGTTGCCATGTATAAGAAAATTTTGATAATACAACCATGATTACTAATTCACCAATTTTTGTGCAAGTAGTATCAAATCTTTGGTTGATAGGTCTATAGTTTGAGGTCATGTTGTTGCATTTGACCTACATTTTCATGCTTCTATTTAGCCTTGTATGGTGCAAGATCTAGATGCCCTAATCCTTCCAGCAATGTGAGAAGCATAGGATCTTATTACTAGACTTCTTAAAATGATAACAAGAGGCCACTTATAGGTGTAGGTATTGTATGATGATGTACAGGGATTATGTGACATCCCATCCCTGGATGTCATGGAAAACATCAAATATATGATATATTAGACATTATGTGTATGAAGAAAATGTACCAAATGTGAAATAAATGTGATATTCGACATTATGTATAAAGGAAATAATATGAAAAATATAGAAAGAGAAAGAAAATAATTCTTTATTAATATGGAATAACATATCCAAATCATGCTCTAAGAGTGTTCCTTCGGGTTTTTTCCTTTTGGCATCTATCCCTAAGAGGCAATCTAGCATTGCCACCATAGTTAGGCTTATAACTAACTAGAAGTGATGGCCATTCCACTACCTATCTTGCTTCACCCGACACTCATAACTTGCCTGTACCATCTCTACCACTCCATGCTAGCAAGACCTCCAACCCAAGGTATAAATGCCTTGGGTTAAACCCCCAAAGATCACCTTGAGAGACACATCCATTATTACAACATGTCCTTTCAAGTCTTAATCACAACTACCCTTTCAGGTCTTGTTAAGATAACAATAACACTTGTTATGAAGAGACACCATATTTATTAGGCAATAGCATCATTTGGAAATGGGGATGTGACAAATTAGAATTCCAGTAATGATAGATTTATATGTGCATATTGTGGCCACATTTCCTAGTGTCCTGTGCTGGTCTTTGCAAAGACACTAGTCACCTAGGAGATTTATGGGAAAGCTTATTAAACTCTGGTATGGAAAGGCTTATAAGGTTTTAACTTGACATTTTTAGTCTAGTAATTGCCTATAATTGGTTCTAATTGTGGAGGATCCTCTGTTATTAAATATACTTTTTTCACCTTGAATGACTCTCAAGTGTTTGGTTCAGTAGAGCACTACATTACAAAGACGTCTTATTCTTTCATTATTGATATTCTTTTGTAGACTTGGTTTGTTATCTCACTCTTCTGATTGGATTTGAAAGAATATTTTCAAGAACTTAATAGTATAGTTAGCTTTTTTGCCTTTGAATGTTAATACATGGATTCCATTCTACTCCAATGAGTAATTTTGAATTTTATTTTAGTTTTTATTTTCCATTTCATTGTTATTCAGTTAGGCTGTGAGTAGGATAAATGTTTGATCTTCCATAATTTCAAAACTACTCTTTAAACCTTTAATGAATATTAACATTGCCTATCTATGTTCTAATGTTTGCAGGTATGAAGAAAATAGATGGAGGGAGCTAAACGGTTAGTTGATGTAAATAGCTTGAAGAAGCCTAACTTGAAGATGCAAAAGGCATGGACAGTTGAAAGGAAGAAGAAGCCATGGAGTTTTAAAAGGATTTTTCAGCACTCGACATAGAAGAGTGAGAGGAAATCTAAGGGGGAGGAGAGAAAATCAAAAGAGGAGAAGAGGGAATATAAGGAAGTCTTTATGAAAAGTTGGAACTTTCAAGAGCTTTTAGAACTTGATTATTCTGTAAAAGTGAAGGTTGTTATCCCATGCAACCCTACACACTTTATTTCATTCTTGGATCATTTTAGATTCTTGAAAGCTGATGAAGAGGAGATCAATGTCAACTTGTTCCTAAACAAGGATTTTATCAACACCTCCCAAATTAGGAGAAGACCATATGCTATGATTTACTAAAGGAAGTATACTTGTTGGACATATGGGTTGGTAAGCTGATGTAAGCAACCCTCACTTGGCAGATGAAATCCATGGCTCAATCCATAGCTAAGTGATCTTTTATTCTTTTTTATTTTGCTATTAGCTTGAATCATTTTGTGTGAGAGATTCATGATTCTTGTACCACTTTAAATTGGTTGTAAAAGGTTGACGTTAGAACTAATTTCTATTTTCTATTATTCTATTATTTTATATTTCTACAAAAAAAAACTTTATTATCCATTTACATTTAAATATTATTCTTTCATATTAGCTATTTCAATTTTCTATTCATCGATATTTTTATATTTAACTAAACTTGTGTTTTTTGTTTGGAAAATTTTATGTTGGTTATGTCCTCTTTAATATTTCAGCATCATACTTTATATTTTCATCATAAGTATGAACTTAAAAAATGTTTTAATTTTAGAATTAATCTTTGGTTTATAATTTTGAACACCATATTACTCCTAACCAAATAATACTATTCCAAAGTTTCCATACCCATATGGGAGATGTCCTAGGTAATAGTCTTTCTAAACAAGTTTTTAAAGGGCATTGTTGTGAGATCAAAATTTATGCATCAACACACTTTTTCTTGTACTACAAGGAAGGCTTTATTTTCTATTTTGCAATTTTCCAGCTTTATTTTGTAGTCGTTACCTTAGTCTTAACTTTGATAAGGTGGTTTGTTTAAATCTTATTATCATTATATGTCATTTTTTAGGTTACTTCTCTTAGAGTTTGAATTAAAGTTTTTGTCATTTATTTTCATAACTATATTATTTTCACTATATGTATACTTGGCAAAAGAAGATATTTTTCCATTTTTCTTCTATAAAGCATTACTTTAAAGTTTATCGGTATTTTACTTTTTATGTGTTCTACTTATGGGTGACACAGAGCATATTTCATAGAACACATTTTACACATAATCGAAATTGACCTCCTACCCATCATTTTACTTAAAGAAAATAACTAGCTTCAAATTTTCCAACTTTTATCCCTAGAAGGATTCAAACAAAGATGATAGTCAATCCATCCCCAACTCCCATAGTCAATAATCCCTTGAATTTCATACACTATCATAACATTCCTAAATCCCTACAAAATGTTAATTTGGCCTTTGATCCAACATCTTCTACTAGTAATGCATGTCAACATGTCAAATGCTTTGAAACATTGCTAGGCATATATAATATCACTCAAAATGACATAACATGTAGAGTCTTTATGACTACTTTTACAAGCAAAGCCACACAGTAGTTCCTAATGCTTCACAATTCTTCTATTAATTCATGACTAGAGTTTAAAAATAAGTTCTTTCTTTAATTAGAAAAGTTTACTAGTCCTATCTTAGCCTCAAACAACTTTACAAGACTAAGAAAACTACCTAGAAAAAATTTTCATGACTATAATTTAAGATTTCTTCATCAACAAGCTTATGTGCCAAACGAGATGCACCCTCAACGTTTACCTCTCCATCATTGATCCATTCTTTACCTACATCATCAAGTTTGATTACAACATCACAAAATTGCAAGGATCAATGACTAAAGCTATTGAAATATAATAGATTACCTTAATGAATAGTGTTGAAACTTAATTTAGGATGATTAGTCTCTTTCCTTCCCAAATATTTCCATTCAATAATATTATGTTTCAAACTCCTACTCCCTTGTAGATGTCCCAACCTATAAATAATTATTTTTAAAACCCAATTTCTTCTTCATTCTTACCATCAAATACCAATTTAAATGATAATCAATCAAAAGCTTTAATCCAATTCATTATAAATCCAAATACAATGACTAATCCTAATGAATTAAATAATTAAACAACAAATTAGTAGAACCAAATCACCCAAATATTAACTTCACTTTAAACACTTTCAAATGAAGTAGTACTACTAATGAGAAATAATAATAAATTTTCTATAGAAACAAAAAATCCAAGTGATTATTGTTGCCTTCATAACACTAGACAACATTCAAAGAATACCTTCCTACAATTCTTAGCTCTATATTATGATAGTTACCAAAACTAACTAATGAGACGCAACTTACACTAGGCCGCGATATCGCGTACGCGATATCGCGTCCCGTCGCCATATCTATAAATAAGAGGCGGCACTCCCTTCATTTCCCAATCCTGGCTAGTGTAGCGAAGCTCTGGCAGATTGATCACTCCAGAGTTAGAATTTTTCCCCATGTGCCCGCAGTAGGAGTCCTAGAGTG
>MNCI01009759.1:184999-241416 GCA_015680685.1 Gnetum montanum
GCTAGTTAATTTAGACTTAGGACATTAGTTAGAGTTAGTTAGTTTCTCAACCCTTCCTCCCATAGCTTAGGCGATAAACCTGAAAATACCAAAAAAATCACATACCTCAGACTTGCTTAACCATACACCGTAACACTTACAAGCAAGCCTGGGAAGACAACGAATGATTAACCCCAAGTGTTTCTTGTGGTGTTAAGGCATTTAGTCTGCGGAGTTTGACCGGATCGCGTGTGCACGCTCATATTCGTATGGTTGAGTGTAGGGGTACCTCGCCACTCATCAACCCCCTAGTGAAGGTCCTATCTTTAAAGCAATTAATTGCACACAACCAATGGCAAACAATATGGTAGTATGAAGAGCTTATACATGGAATCAAGCTAGATCATTACTATGAATTATCTAAACTCAAAATTTATAGTGATTCTAAACTTATAGGAAATCATATTAATGAAATTTTTGAAGATAAATATTCAACCATGAAAGCATACAAAGTGTACATACTTGAACTTTTAAAGGAATTTGATCATATATCCATCAAACATGTTTCTAGAGAAGAAAATTATGTTCCTGATGCATTAACTCAAATGACAACTACTTTAGATGTTCCATTTAAATATAATGCTTGGGATTCAAAAATTATTATCGAAAAAGTTAATTCTTATTCTAATCCAAATAATATCTTTTCTTTCTAAGTTTCTTATCATTATCATTATATTTATCAAATTTTGTTTTTTGAGGATGAATTTAATGAGCAATGTCTTAAAATTTCTCAAATTTAGGAAGAAGATATATCAAAGGATATCATATTTTTAAATGAAATCTATTCTACAATAGCAACTAGACAGGCTTTATTTGATAACTTAAATACCAAAATCGAAGACCTATCCAAAAATACTAATTAGCAAATGCTAGCTAAAACAGAAATCATTCAAATTTTGAAGAAAGAATAAAACCATCCTATTAGAATAAGTGCTCACTTACATGTAGATGAAAAATAAAACTTAATTAATTTGTTACATTAATTTAATAATGTATTAGCTTGAACTTACAAGGATTTTAAATCTTTTAATCCTCTCGTGATGACACATACTATACCTCTTAACATTAAAATAAAACCATTTACACAAAAACTTAGACATGTAAATCCTAAAATTGAACCATTAATAAAGGTAAAAATTAATAAAATTTAAGAATCTAAAATTATTTATCTTATGAAATAGTCAAGTTGGATATCAAACTTAGTGCTAGTTAGAAAAAGAATAGGTGAATTACAATTATGTATTAATTTTCATAACCTTAATAACTCTTGTATTAAGGATAATTAGTTACTTGCTCTTATGGAGGAGCTTTTGCAAATTATGAATAATGCTCAAATCTACTCATTTCTAGATGGATATTCTGGATATAATCAAATTTTCGTAAGTAAGAAGAACTAATATAAGACTACCTTGACAACAAAATGGGAAACATTTTGCTTTTCCAAGATGTCCTTTAGCCTTATAAACACTAGTTCTATCTTTCAAAGGGCTACGAATAAAAATTTTAAAGGACTAATAAAGAAATATATTATTATTTTCCAAGATGCCCTTCACCCTTATAAACATTGGTTCTACCTTTCAAAGGGTTATGGATAAAAATTTTGAAGGACTTATAAAAAAATGTATTATTATTTATCTAGATGACTTAACTATTTTCTCTGAAAATTGGGTTACATACCTTAGAGAACTTGGAAATGTTTTCATAAGATATAGATGATTTGATCTCACTTTAAATGCTAAGAAATCCATTTTTGGTGTTCAAAGTGATAAATTTTTTGATCATATAGTGACTTAATAAGGAATTATGATTGATCTTGAGTAGGCAATTGCTATTTTAGAGGTACCTTACCCTTTGTCTAAAATTAACTTAAGGGATTTTTTGGGAAAAATTAATTTCATTAGATGATTTGTCCCTATTTATGTGGAGTTAGTTAGACCTTTAAATGATATGCTTAAGCAAGATAGTAGTATGCATTGGATAAAAGAAAGAAAGAATGCTTTTATTACCATTAATGAGATCATTATAGATGATCCTATTTTAGCTTCTACCTAGGACAAAAATTATTTCCATTTATATGCTTTTTCTAGTAATGTTACTGATGAACCGCGATATTGGGTTTGCGATATCAGAGCCTACCATGTGATGTCGGATACCTGATATCAATACCTACCTCCTTGCCTATAAATAAGAGGCGGGCACACTTGGTTTAGTAATTAGATAGTTAATCCCTTAGCCAAACCCTTGCCTTTTCTCCCTCCCAGAGTTAGAATTATTTCTGGGTGCCCGCAGTAGGAGTCATAGAGTGAATGGATCTTTCTTCAAGCATAGTATACCTAAGCACACTTTGTGTACGACAATAAAGATGAACTTTATGATAAACCTTGCAGCATCTAGAATAGATTAGTTAATGTTAATTACTGTTATTAAATGCTTTCTTAGTTAATTAATGTTCTCTCTCTCTCTCTCTCTCTCTCTCTNTCTCTCTCTCTCTCTCTCCACCTACAACTCTCCTAAGTAAATACACTCAGTACGATCACTTTGAGCATGTGTGTAACACTTGGTAACCCAGTAACGATTAGCATTTGGTAATCCTAGTAGTGTTGCACTGGTTTACGATGTGTACGGCAAGTGAGAATGGATGCTAGTGTTAGGACTAGTTAGAACTTACTTAATGAGTAGTTAAGTTAAATTAGTCACTTAGTTATCTCTCTCCTTCCCTATTAGTGCAAGACATAAAAACATAAAAGATAGAAAAATCATATGCCTCAAGCTTACTTAACCATACAATCATGACATACAATTAAGTTTGGGAAGACAACAATCAACCAACCCATCCTTGTTCCACAAGCGCACATAGGCACTTAGTCCTTGGAATTTGACCAAATCATGTGTGAAACACTTGTATTCGTATGGTTGAGCATAGGGGTACCTCGCCGCTCATCATTGGCACCGTTGCCAGGGACACAGTTGTTTATTCACTAATTAGAACTTAGGAAATCATTCATATTGTTGGAACAAACCCTTAGGGTTGGTTGAGAAAATAACAAACAAGAATAAATTACACAGTAAACAAACAAGTATGTCTCCTTCTTCGTATGAAAGCACCTCACCGCCTAGGTCTAAAACAAGAAACAATAGGTGACGTAATACACATGACATTGATCCGCTAGTCCCTCAACAAGTTCAAGTGGTATATATTCATCCTGATGAGTATATACCAAACTTCACCTTTATCCTTCATCAAGATGAACAACTGTGCTGACAAGACTTAGAAGGTAACATAGTGTTACCTCCTGATCGTTCAGTCCCAAGCATGCTTCTTTGTGCTCTCACACGAATTGGCATGCTGCACTTACATGCAGAATACATTGTGCAAGACCATGACTCAAGAGAATACTATCCCATGGAGGCACAATTTCAAAGGAACTTGCAACAGGAGAGACATCATAATTCTTTGAAGGGTAAGTGGTCCCAGGATGTACCACATGTCTTAAGCGAAAATGAGGGTGGTGAACCTAACTTAGGTAGTCACCCACATAACGATGTTCCTCCCCTTGACTTTGGCCAAGGGGTTTTGTATCAGAACCTTCATTCCACTATTCATAACCTAGGTTCTAATACCCATGGGAACAAAGGATCCAAAAAAGGGACACAAACACATGATAAAGGTGGACATTCTGATCGCAATCGCGATCGAGGCTGTGACCACTGGAGAGAAGGTAGTAGACGTCGTCATGGTGACAGTTCTCCTTCTTCTTCACCTTCATCATCTCCTTCATCCTCTCCTTCAATATCCAAATGTAGTCATAAAAAAAAGACCATGGGGATAATGGTAGGCAAAGTGGAAGCCATAGGTGAAATAGCCAGGAAAGGGGACGAAGGCACTCTGGAGAATCACAACATAGAAGAAGGAAGAGTAGGGAACAACATAGGCATCATAGACGCCATGGATGAGATGATTATGATGAACCCCTAATCACTACTCAAAGTATGTTAGACATAACTAAGGCTATTAGAATTCCAACCAAGCACCAGAAAGATAGTAGGATAAAGAGATTAGATATGAATAATATCCCACGATTTAAAGGGGGATATAACATTGATCCTCAGAATCACTTACAAGCATTCCATGATGCGTGTGCCTTACAAGACATAGAGAATGAATGGAAAAAACTTAAATTATTCCCACAGACACTAGTTAAAGAAGCAAAAAGCTGGTACCAGTCCTTAGAATCGGAATTCATTCGTAGGTGGAGTACCATGTTAGAGTTGTTCAACGATAAGTACCAAATGTACTCCTGAGTGTCCAACCTACGAAAGCAAATCCAAGGCTAGAAACCAGGAGAACATGAACCCTTGGATGCAGCCATGGGCTAATACTATGCACTATTACATCATTGTCCTAGCCATGGTTATTCGCAAAGGGATCAATTACACCATCTCATAAATGGGCTTAGGCATGAAACGAGAAGAACCCTTGGGACTTATGCCCAAGGAAGACTATCTGAGCTTATGTCCCATCAAATTCAAAGAATATTGAAGCAAGTTTCTACGGAAGAATGTAAGCTACAAAAGAGAGAAAGTGTAGAAGAGTATAACTGAGATACTTCCCTCCAGAAGAGGGGAGTAAGATTTTGTGAGGATGAAGAAGAGTCACCATTCGAAGAGATGGTGAATAAGAAAACTTTGCCTATCCAAAAGTTGACATCAGAAGTGTCGACAATGTAGACCAAATGTGGGATTCCCTAAACAATAGATTTCAAACTGTTCTTAAAATAGTAGAGGAGTCTAGAGAGCAAGGTAGTGATCATGAAAAAAGAAAAAAGAGAGAAGCAGAACATGCACGTAACAAGGGTAAGAGAAAAGTTTTCATTATTGAATAGGTTGTGGATTCAGAAATAGACAATAATAGTGGATGTGAGATATGTTAATATGACCATCCTAAGGGATGTTGCCCTGTAATCTCACATCTGCAAGAGTTTGGGGTGTATGCACTCAACCCACGATTGAAAAAATGGCGAACATTCTGAAGGTTACCTTATCTACAAGGTAACCCAAGACAATTCCACCAACCCTTAACGTATTATCCCAGTGGAACTCCATGACAACCAATCAAGCAATATCAATATAGGTAGCACCCACAATCATGGGAAATGCCACCACCAAGGCAACAATATCCTTACCAGCAACCTGACCCGTATGGATATTACATGCAGTATCCAGTCTCTCCACATGACTCTACTGGTTACATTAGCCCTCAACCTCACTACCAAGCTCATGAGTATTATAGGACTCCTTCTCCTAGGGGCGATGTTCCACAAACATACCATCCTTCTCACTCAACTGCATCTCTTCCACCAATAGCTCCACTACCATTTGCTCCCATGATGCAAGGTGAACTCTCTGCCCAACCGCAACAACATAATGCCACAAGGGTCAATGTAATGCCACAAGGGTTATTAACTCTCAACCTACTGTTGGTTCCAACAACCACATGAAGAAAACACCTTTCTTTAGAACCAACAGTCCAACCAAGCCTTTGCAATCACAAGCAGCTGATTCCTTAGACACCTCAGTATCAATCAAAACTTCAGAGCCTCCTTCAACCCAACCATTGCACTCAACACATATGGTCATGCTAACACATGCAATCACCAATTGGATTAAAGCTAGTCATCCTCCCAAGAAATTCTCTAATCTTGGAAGTCCTTTGATATATTTACAAATCACTAGAAATGAACCATGTAAGGCTCTTTTGGATTTAGGTTCTATTGTCAACTTGATTTCTCAAGAAATGTACAAGGCCTGGAACCTACCTCCATTGAAAAAGAGCAATATCCATCTAGAGTTGGCTAACTAATCCATCACTATTCCATTGGGACTAGTGGGGGACATTGTTACCACTGTTTGTGGGTGGTCATACTCAACTAACTTCCTAGTGATTTAGGTGAACAACAGTAAGGGGGACTTCCCAATCATAATGGGAAGAACATGGCTAAGCACAGTTGACGTGCGCCTAGGAATCCATGCTCTTTCCCTGGAAATATCAAAGGAAAACACATTCAAAAAGATCGAAAAGAAGAAAGTTCCATGCATCGCATATAGTGACATAGGATGTAATTGCATGCAAAGGTCATGGGTTTTGTGAAGTTTAACATTGCCTACATGCAATCAGTGTGCACAAGTGATCAACATACAAAGATGCCTATATGCAGTAGCCACATGACAGGAAGGCACCTAGTGGCTGACAGCTGATCAAGAAAGCAGTTCACTCATATGCATGGAACCAACTGAGGGTTTGACTTACACTTACATCAATAGCATAGATGCATTAGAGCAAGTCCACCACCAACTTCTAAGACTTAACCTCAAAAATATGGGGAAAGTTCAAAATCCCTAAGAAATTTAAGTAGGATCCCCTCAAGCTAAAACCATTACCCATTGGTATGGAATACACATTCATTAACAATGGAAAACTAGTAATTATTAATGCTAAGCTTGCTCCACAACAAAAAGAGAGATTGTTGAAGGTAATAACTAAATGGTCGAAAGCCTTTGCTTGGTCATATCCCAAATTAACTAGAATAGATCTTAGGATATGCCAACATAGAATTTACACTGACCCCTCCATGAAGCCTCGAAGAAAATTGCAGAGGCACTTGAACCCAAAGCTAAAGCAAGTAGTAAAGGAAGAAATTAAACAGCTTCTCAAGGCTGGGTTCATATACCCCATTGCTAATAGTGAATGGGTTAGCCCCTTAGTTATTCTGCCTAAAAAGGGAGGTAAATGGAGGGTGTGCATATATTTCAAGCTACTAAATATAGCAACATTCAAAGATCACTTCCCATTGCCATTTGTCAACCAAGTCTTTGACACCATCACAAGGCCATCGCTATTACAGTTTTCTAGATGGATATAGCAGATATAACCAAATACAAATAGCCCCAAAAGACCAAGCCAACACTACGTTCACTAGTCCCTGGGAAATGTTTGCATATAAACAGATGTCGTTTGGCTTGTGCAATGATCCTACAACAGTTCAACAATTAGTTCTAAGAATTTTCCAACAGCAGATAGGAAATGGTGTGGAGGTCTTTATCAACAACTTCTCCACTTATGGAGCAAACTTTGATCAAGCCTTGGACTGGTTAGAGCAAGTGCTAAAAAGATGTGTAGAAACCAATTTGAGGCTCAACTAGCAAAAAAGGCATTTGATGGTCCAAGAAGGCATAGTACTAGGGTACAAAAACTCACACACAGGGATAGAGGTAGACCCCAAAAAAGTCAAAGTTATCCAAGGAATTACCCATCAACCGGAAACTGTCAAAGATATTCGGTCATTCCTTGGACACACTAGCTACTATAGGAGATTTATTAAGAACTTTTCAAAGGTTTTCAAACCATTGGTAGAATTAACGAAAAAGGACATACCTTTCAAATGGACCAGGGAATGTGAATTAGCTTTCCAAACTTTGAAACAGAAGCTACTAGAAACACCCATTCTATAAGCTCCTAACTAGTCCAAACTGTTCCATATTATGACCAACGCATCCAACTATGCCTTAGGAGCTATACTTACATAGTTAGATGACCAAAAGCATCCTTATTACATCCACTGTGCAAGTAGAAGTATCGCTTGTGCACAACTTAACTACACTACCATAGAGAAAGAATTAATGGTTGTAGTGTTTGCATTAGAAAATTTTAGACACTATGTATTGGGATATAAAGTATATATACATACAGATCATAGTGTAATAAGGTTCCTCATGAATAAGCCAATGGTAAGACCTTCTATCATACAATGGCTTCTAATCTTACAAGAGTTCAATCTTACGATGATCGATTGTAAAGGCATCAAGAACGTAGTTGCCAATCATTTATCCCAATTGCGATGGGACAATAAAGAGGATGAGTATCCAGTTTCTAATTATTTCCCTAATGAATTCCTCTTTTCTGGTGTAGTGAATAATCAATCACTCACAAAGACAAACTGGTACAATAGCATTCTTACCTATCTCCTCACCCAACAATTACAACAAGAGTTAAACCTTAAGAAGAAACAATAGTTTCTTTACTAATCCAAATACTTTATGAAGATCAATGGGCAACTTTACAAAGTGTGCCTCGACAGCTTGGTTTGATGGTGTGTTCCTAATATAGATCAACTAAGAGTTCTTCAAGATGCTCATGAGGGTCCTTGTGGGGGCCATTATGCTGGGAGACGAACGGCCATCAAGATCTTGCTTGCAGGATATTATTGGCCTACATTATTTCAGGACGCCCATCGTTTCATCCAATCTTGTGAGTGCTATCAACGTGATGGGGGAATGACTACTAGACTAGAGGGCCCACAACAATGGATCCAACCTTTAGAACCTTTCGACATTTGGGGAATTGATTATATGGGGCCAATTACACCAATGTCCAATGGAAAAGCTTATATTATTGTTGCTATTGATTACCTAACAAAATGAGCAGAAGCAGCTACTGTTAAGGATTGTACATAATCTACAGCTGCATAATTTGTTCAACCAAAAATCATAAATAAGTTTGGTATGCCTCGTGCACTTATTTCACATAATGGCACACACTTCATAGGTGCAACTTTTCAAAAATTAATGCAATGCTTATGGGTTGAACACAAACTGACAACACCATACCAACCCCAAGCGAATGGTCAAGCTGAAGTCACCAATAGGGATATTACAAAGATCTTGACAAGAACTATTAGCAAGTCTAGGCGAGACTAAAGCACTAAACTGAACGATGCTCTTTGGGCATACCGCTCCACATGGAAACTCCCTACAAGCTACTCTCCCTATGAGTTAGTGTATAGAAAGCTTCCAATGCTTCCCATTCAAATTGAGCTCTGTACACTATCCATGACATGTGACCTCAACCTTGACCTTGACCTAGCACAAAAACAATTGGTTAGTAACCCTTAACTTGCTAGATGAAAACTGACTAGCTACCCTATCATCTAATGAATTACACATGGCATTCAATAAACAATGTCATGACCTAAGGATTAGGAAAGTTAAATATTGACTAGGAGATAAGGTTTTCTACTAGAATCCCACACATGTGCCATAACGTACTAAATTTCAAACACTGTGGAAAAGACCTTATATTATTTATGCAACTTTTCCTTCAGAGGCCATGACAATATACAAACCTGAGAGCCTAGACAAGAAACTGTTGGTCAACATGCAACAAACCAAACCTTTCCATGACCTTAGGATAGCCAGTACACATGCTACCTCTACCTATGGACAACCTTGCTCACTATTTCGGATCTCCTCCTTCCAACTTAGTTGTGGGGGAGATGGCCACCTATGGTAATCATTCTAGGCCCTTAATTCTTTTTAAATTTTTGTTTTACACATTTTTCCAACTTTTCTTATTTTTGTTTTACACCATCATTCATATTTTTACTATTTCTTTGTTTGCTTGATTTACTTTTATTCATCATCTAATAAGTGCTCATGATGGTGGACTAAATTATATCATATTGATTACTAATGTTTGGTTTTTACCTTTGAATTATGATTCTGATATTAAGGTATGGTTCTTTTGGTAAAATAGGCAATGAGTCCACTTTGTCCACTCATCCATACAACTCTATGGTCTCCTTTGGCTTGGAACTATACAGTCCCCTTTTTCTAAGTAAATTTGTTACTGAATTGATCACTGGGTATTTTTCAAACCAAAGTAAGACTTAAAGGATGTAAAGGGTGTGACTTCAAGGAGATTCAATGCATTTGTGCTGGCCATTCTCTTGGGTGCTTGGATGCTTTTCTTGGGTTTTTTGCCATTCTGCCATCAATAAAATATCAAAAAGCTGAGTAAATAAAAATAAGTCTTTGCATGGTATGGTTCTCACATAAAAAGAAAAAAAAAAGAGAAAAAAGTGAATTCAAAGCACACCACTTAGAAATAATAAAGCAATATGGGCTACAAGCACTAGTTATGGCACTGGAAAGACATGTTTCCCATGCCTAAAGGTTACCTCTAACTAAGGTCCTTTCTTGCTTCCTACTTCTCCATCTCGCTCTCCTTGGGATGGTGGTCACTCTTTGTGGAAGCATTCTTGTTGCTTCAAGAGGATGGATTGGCCAAGTGTATTGATGAAAAGTCACTGAATGTGGTTGGTTAGAGTCCAAATTTGGAATGAGTTCTACTCAGTCATCTTAACCATGAAATACACAAGGGAATTTACACAACCTTATTCTTGGGATTCCATTCCATTCTCTCCTCTCCAGCTTTCTTCCCATTTTCCACCTCATTACCAGTTTTATCATTAGTTCATTTCTGGTTTGATGCATTATTTTTCTTTGGTAGATTCTTGTGGGTAAGTTTTTAACTTTTGCTTCCAAATGACATTCCTCGAGCCTACGGACTCTTTGGTTAGTAAGTTTGTCAGGGCATAAAGGGCATGAGCCTACTTTGGGGAGGACCCACTGGCATTCCTTTTTGGTGCAGTTGTTAACTTCTTTTCCTTAAACATTTCCTACAATCAATCATTTCTTGTTTCATCCCCATCCATGACATCCATTTTATTGGCATTGCCATTGTTATTTTTTCCCATATTTCTTGTTCCTCATATTTTTCCATCTTATAGCTACCAGAGGTTCACTCTTAGTCATGGGGGCCCTGGCATAAATTTTTCAATTTTTTCCATTCTAGTATTTGCCTAACCCCTACACCTTGGGTAGTCACCAGTGATAAATCTTTGAATAAGTTTCTAACATAACCACAACTTAACCAATGTGCTTCATATCAAGGCAAGGTATCAACAGCATTATGGTTTATCTGTCCTTGCTCATTTGTGACTTTGTTGTGTGTGCAGATGGAGATCATACAAACAATGGACTGGGCTTGGAAGAAGCACCCAGGATGGACCAAAACTGGAGCATTTACGAAAGGAGGAAGTTTGGTAGCGTGGATATGGATAAATAATGGAAGGCACAATCTCGACATTGGTGGCACCATGCTTCATCTTCTTTCTCCCTCTTTCTCTTCGAGCTACCAAATAAAGGCTTGGATATCATTTATGTACAAGTGTTCACCACAATGGTCATGAACACTAATGTTGTAATATGCTTATTGATTCGATCACTGGGCACGTTGAGTTTGTCATCCCATTCCACCGTCAGTTGTCAATTAGTCAATAATCCCATACCTTCCCAATATTTTGTAAGGAACTCGAGGATGAGTTTTCATTCAGTCGTGGGGGTATGATGAACTATGATATCGGGGTTGTGATATCAGGTCTGTGATATCGGAGCCTACCATGCGATGTCGGATACCTAATATTGGGACTTGCCACCTTGCCTATAAATAAGAGGTGGGCACACTTGGTTTAGTAATTAGATAGTTAATCCCTTAGCCAAAATCTTCTCTTTTCTCCCACCCAGAGTTAGAATTATTTCTGTGTGCCCATAGTAGGATTCATAAAGTGAATGGATCTTTCTTCGAGCATTGTGTACCTAAGCACACTTTGTGTATGACAATAAAGAAGAACTTCATGATAAACCTTGCAGCATCCAGAATAGATTAGTTAATGTTAATTACTATTATATTATTCTTTCTTAGTTAATTAATGTTCTCTCTCTCTCTCTCTCTCTCTCTCTCTCTCTCTCTCTCTCTCTCTCTCACAAGTAAATACACTCAATATGATCACTTTAAGCATGCATGTAACACTTGGTAACCTAGTAACGATTAGCGTTTGGTAATCCTAGTAGTGTTGCACTAGTTCAGGATGTGTACGGCAAGTGAGAATGGATGCCGGTGTTAGGACTAGTTAGAACTTACTTAATGAGTAGTTAAGTTAAATTAGTCACTTAGTTATCTCTCTCCTTCCCTATTAGTGTAGGACATAAAAACATAAAAGATATAAAAATCATATGCCTCAAGCTTACTTAACCATACAATCGTGACATACAAGTAAGTTTGGGAAGACAACGATGAACCAACCCTTCCTTGTTCCACAAGGGCGCATAGGCACTTAGTCCTTGAAATTCGACCAAATCGTGTGTGAAACACTTATATTCATACGGTTGAGCATAGGGGTACCTCACCGCTCATCAGTTACTATTGCCACTATCTAAATCCAAGATATCATTGATGAAGGTGAAAGACCTATAGCTTTCATGTATGCACCTTTGAAAGATTCAAAATTAAAATATTCACCTATATAAAAGTAATTGTACATTATGATTAAAGCTCTAAAAAAAATTTTACTATTTCCTAAACACTAAATTTTTCGTTGTTGTTCTTGATTTAGCTACTATTTCATTAGCTAAATTACAAGATCCTAATGAAAAATATCCTAAGTGAATCATAAAATTGCAAAAGTATGATATTCAATGAAAAGTAGCAAAATTGATTAGAGGAACTAGTCTTATCAAACTAATAGCCAAGGCCTCAACTTTAGAAAAGTCTAATGTACCTCAACATCAAGAATCAATACCTCTTCACATACTCTTTATTGATGAAGAAGATGATGTTTCATTTGTCCCAAATTGATTGCATGATCCTTGGTATGAAGATATTAAATTTTATTTAACTTTTAATTGTTTTCATTAAGACCTTCCTAGATATAAAAAGAAGATATTATTATCTAAATATTCTAAATTTTCCTTAATTAATCTAAAATTATTTAGAAAACGTTTCCAAGGAATATATCTTAAATGTTTAGACCAAAAACAAGCTAATGATGCTTTAAAGCAACTACATGAAGAGAAACATATAGGACATCATTTACTAATACATAAAATTATGAGAGTAGGTTACTATTGACCTACTATGATTAATGATGCTTAAAACTTAGTTAAAATTTATGTACAATGTCAAATGTTTAAAGGGAAAGATTCAAAAATTTCAACCCCTTTATGACCTATAATGGAAACTAGACCCTTTGCACAATGGGCTTTAGATTTTATAGGAGTGATTAATCATTTATCAACATCTCAACATAAGTTTATCCTAATGACTACTAATTATTGCACACATTAGTTAGAAGCCAAGGCTACTAAAACTGCAACGTCTTATGAAGTTATTTGATTTTTAGAAAACAATATAATTTCTAAGTATGGATACCCTTATGCTTTAGTACTTGATAATGGACCAGCTTTCATATCTATGGAAACTACCAAATGAACTAGGAAACATAATATTATTATCAAAGTTGTAACTAAGTACTACCCCCAAGGTAATGATTTAGTAGAGTTATCCAATAAAATTATATTAGATGGAATTAAGAATATGATAACTAAAAATCCTCGTACATGATATAAACAATTAAAATGGGTAGTATGGGCTAATATAATCTATTATAAAGATTCAAGCAAAACTACACCATATGATCTAGTATATGGGCAAGAACCAATTTTACCAATAAATTTGCAAATTTCAACATATCAATTTTTCTTAGATTATTTGCTAGTTGATAAACACTTAATTGCATAGACATACAACATTTGGAATTTAGAGCTTAAAAGAGTTAAAGCAGTGGAAGGCATGGTTAATCACCAATAAATTATTAAAATATGATTTGATAAAAATATACGGCTAAGTATTTATGGTAGGTGATCTAGTCCTTAAAAGAGATAGAGTGTCTAGTCAAATAGGTATGCAAAATAAGCTTTCTCCTATGTGATCAAGCCCATATCAAGTCATAGATATCATTGGTCCCAATGTTTACAAAGTTGCAGATTTGCAAAGAAACAAACTTTATAGGAATTTTAATGCATTTTATTTATAGCATTTCTACTTAGGTGCCCCTCATGGACACTTAGTAGATCCTTAGTTACATGCTTTCTTCTTTTTTTTCTCATGCATTTCATGTGTATATAATTGCATTTACATATTTTCTTTACATTTTCATCATTTTTTCATGCATGTTTAATCTCTCATTATTTTGCACTCACCATCATGATTGGATCTTTTTGTATTCCTTGATATGATTTTAATGATCATTATGATTATCTAAGTGGCTGGGCATTGGGTCATCATCTCACTATTTGAAAATGAAGCAAATACAATGTTTTATATTGTTTATAGTATATCATATTATTCCTTATTATTGTATGACTCTCATTTATATCATATATGTAACTCTATGATTCTTCCCAACCTATTCAAAAAGGTAATAGTTTTATCAGTCATGTTGAATTATAGAAGATTTATGCTATCTTATTATAATCATGTGAATGCAAGACATTTAAAGTTTGCAGAATGGTTAGCCATGATCACTAGGTGATCTTAAGAAAGTCCTTTTTCCCCTTCCATCAACCTTATCCCTTAAGTGTGATAATCCATGATTATCCTATGAGCACTAGGACGAAGGGAATTCCTCTTTACATGAGAACCCTTATAGCCACCTAGGTAACCTACTATGATGCTGCCTAGCACAAGGGTTGAAGTGCACAATGGGAAAATTTTTTGAAAGGATCATATTCATTCGTAGTGCAAGTAATCGACAAGACTCATGTTGAAATTCTTACCTTAAGAATGAAGTGCACCATAAGCAAAGTTTCCTTTAAAAAAAAGGACCATGTTCATTGGTAGTGCAATAAGTTCTTAAGTGTGATAGGATCCAACAGTGATCCTTACCCAACCTTCTCATCCCCTTATCATTAACATAGACAAAAGAAATCTCCATACATATTTTCTTTTCTTCTTGTATCCAAAAAAAATATTTATTTTATCTATAAACCTTAAAGAAAAATCCAAAAGTTGTGACTAGCCATGATCTAAAGGAAGCATGTTTTCTTCATAAATTTTGGTATAAGTTTCATCCTTAAAGATATTCTCTATACTAATGACTTTATCCATAAGAATGATTGGAAATGAGATCTTAGCTATAAATTATGATTTATAAATTTTATATGGCATGTACTAAATCTTTAAGTGGATTCAAAGTACTATGAAAGGTGACCATGTCTAGGTATCCTTTTTGATTATATGATTATTTTAATCATCATTGATGCTATAGTCCATTTTTTGATCTTTTGCATTTCTAATGTACGTCATTATTTTACAATCATTTTGATTTCCAATGTCTTAGATATTTTCTTTATGTTTTATATACTTTATTCATCTTTTTTATTTTTATTAGTTTGGTATCTTTGCACTTACATGCAACTTAAAGTTTAGGGCTAAATATTGATCATCAACACTCCCATGCTTAGCATGGGACCATGACTTATAAGTTTCTTACTTGGTCCTAAACTTACCTCCTCCCTAGTACTCACATGACTAATCATAAGAGTATATCTTTATATAAACCTATATTTTTGTTAATTATTAATTATCATTATTATTCATTATGATTAGTTATTAAGAAACTTGAAGTTAATAATAATTTTTAAAGATTAATAGCTAAGCTAAACTAAGGAAGGAACTTAACTTGTCTAGACATATAATGTATGACTAAAACTCTTTAGTAATAACTCTTCTATCTATAGGGTGATAGTATCTAGTACATGTGCTTAGAGACCTTAACCATAGACTTTGACTTTATAATGCATATATCATTAATGGTTATGTAGATAATCAATCTTAATTACACAAACACTTTACATAGCACAATAAAAGGTTCTATCCTTAGCTCATTACTAATACATATCATCCTCATCTTTCATATTTTTTCTTTCTTTTTCATGTTTCTTATATTAATGGTCCTAATCACCACTTACTTTGTGAATTGTTACAAAATGAACTCTCACATTCTGTTTGTAACATCAAGCTTAACTACAGGATCAAGACAACAAGTATAATCATTGAGATAAGGTGATGAGTGTCAAAGTGTCGCATCAACAAGCCCCTATTGACACAGCCTTGTCAACAAGGCCCCATTTATGTGGTGTTGCCCCATCAATGGAGCCACATCAATGTAGCATTTGCTATGTCTACAAGACTTCGTTGATGCATCCTTGAAGAAAAAATTATAAATACAAGCTCCCAGCCATGTTTATGGGCATTCAAGTCATAGTAGTAGCCAAACTCTTGCAATTTGTACTTTTGAAAGTTAGAATATTTTCCTGAGTGCCCACAGTAGGAGTCATTGACTATATGGATCTTTATTCAAGCACTGTTCTACCTGAGCACAACAATTTGTATGGCAATAAAGATGAGCTTCTTGATAAACCTTGTAGCATTCTAGATAGATTAAATGTTTTATTCATGCATTTAATGTTTTCATTTATTTATTTAATGTTTCTCAGTAATTAAGCCAATTAAGTGATTAAGTAAGGTAAGCTAAATAGATTAAATACATAAGTGTGACCACTTCAAGTGTAAACATGTATTTTCTTGGTAATCCCAGCAGTGTTATTGCTTGGTGTGCCTAGTAGCGTAGTGCTTGGTAATCCAGTGGTAGATATGCAGGTTCAAGACATGTACAGAAACTGGGATCAGATGCTTATGTTTGGACTAGTTAGAGATTAGTTAAATGGTTAAATTAAATTAGCTCTCAATTTATGTCATCTATCTCTTTCAGTATCAAAACCATAAAACATAAAATGACAAAAATCATAAGCCTCAATTACACTTAGGCATACCTTGATACTTCACAAGTGTAATTGGGAACGACCATTAGGGCAAGATTCACTTCCTAGAAGACTAGTGTACCAAAAACTAGAAAGTCCACAAAATTTGACTAGATCACATGTGAGAGCTTCGTAATTTGTATGGTTGGGCATAGGGGTACCTCTTCACCACTCATCATTGGCACTGTTGCCGAGGACTCTCTTTTGTTGAAATGTGCACTATCTAGGCTTAGTAAATATTATTAATAGTCATTTGAAGAACCCCAAGGTCGATATCATTCTCAATTATATATTTATAAAAAACACTAATACTTTTATTTGTTTTGCAAAATGTCTTCTTCTTCTCACAGGTGTGATGATGTTAAACCACTAGTCCCACAGAAGTGAAAAGTGGTATATACTCATCCATATGAGTATATACCTGACTTCACTTTCATCCTACATTAGGATGAGCAACTACGATCATGTGATATGGAAGGCAACATTGTAATGCCTCCCAATCAATCTATGCCTGTGATGTTGCTTCCAACTCTCAAGAAGCTAAGCATCCACAATCTTCAAGAAGAGTATGTTGTGCATGACTATGACTACAAAGACTACCATCCCATTGAAACACAACGTAGGTAAGATCTATACCAGGAGAAGCATCATGAGGTTGTGAAGGGGAAACACTTCACTAATCCCTTATTCCTACTGAACCAAGATGACAATGAGAATCCTCCCTCAAGGAGCTCTCAACATGAGAATTCTCCATCCCTTGTTACTAGTGATGAGCGTGTGGCCCTGAATCTACGATCCACAATTAACAATCCAAGTTTAGGAAAAGATGGTACTCAAGCCAAGGGATAAAAAAACATTAAGATAATAAGAAAACTAACGAAAGTGCCTGTGAAAACTAAAGGGGAATTGGCAGAAATCATGGTGATGGCAGTCCTCCTTCCTCTTTTCCTTCTTCATTTAAATCTCTTTCTTCTTCTTCTTCTAATTCTAAAAGACATCGTAGAAGAAATAATCATGATGGAGGTGAGCAGCAAGATAATAATACTGATTGTCATGCCCACAATAATTAAGGGGTAATAGAAAACATCATCGGTGACAACAGAATAATGATGATGATGAGCCTTTGTTAGCAACTTCAAGCATGCTTAACATTGCAAGGGCAATCACGATCCCAACTAGGCATGTGAAAGACAATCAAATTAAGTGCTTAGACATGAATAATATCCCAAAATTTAAGGGGGGATATAACTTTGATTTGTAAAACCATCTCCAATCCTTTCACACTACACCTTATAACACATTAAAACTGATTGGAAAAAACTCAAACTCTTTCCTAAGACACTCATCAAGAAAGCAGAAAGCTAGTACCAATCCTTAGAGCCAAAGTCCATTCATAGATGGAGTACTATGTTGGAACTATTTAATGATAAATATCAAACATACTCCAAAGTGTCCAACTTGAGAAGGAAAATCCAAGGTTGGAAATAAGGAAGACATGAACCCTTGAATGCCACCATTAATAGATATTATTCTCTCTTACACCAATGCCCTGACCATGGTTATTCTCAAAGGGAACAACTCCACCACATCATAGATGGGGTCAAAGCAAAAACCAAAAGAACTCTTAGGGTTTATGCCCAAGGGAGACTATTTGAACTAAGAGCTCATCGGATACAAAGGTTGATAGAGCAAGTTGCAAAAGAAGAAGGTGAGTTATGAAAAAGGGAAAGTGCAAAAGAGTATAATAAAGATCCTTCCATAAGAAAAAGGGAGGTCTAATTTTGTGATGAGGAGTCACCACTCAACGAGGTGATGAATAGAAAATTCTTTCCCATCCAAAAATATAATTTTGATATTTCAAAAAAGGTTGATAAATTTTGGGAATCGTTGGATGAAAAATTCCAAATTTCTATGTAGATTGTTGAAGAATCCAAAGAGCAAAATAGTGATTATAACTGTAGGAGGTGGAAAGAAGGCAAACATGCCTACCAGAGAAGTAAGGGCAAAGCTGCTGTAGTGGAAGAAGCTATGGAGATAGACTCTGATGATGATGTTGGGTGTGACATTTTTCAATATGAACATCCTAAAGGATGTTGCCCTATGGTGTCACACTTACAAGATTTTGGGGTGTATCCATTGAATCCTTGACTAGCACAAAGGCAAGAACCTAGATGATTACCTTATCCTCAAGTCAATCCAATGCATTTCCACTAGTAATAATAGGCTTACTATCCAAGTAGAACTCCACCACAACCATATGAACAA
The DNA here is from genome assembly GCA_015680685.1 of Gnetum montanum. Lineage (NCBI taxonomy): Eukaryota > Viridiplantae > Streptophyta > Gnetopsida > Gnetales > Gnetaceae > Gnetum > Gnetum montanum. The sequence continues at coordinate 203,861 of MNCI01009759.1, forward strand.
TATCAATAGTGGCACCAACCACAATCATGGGGAATGCCACCACCAAGATAGTAGTACCCCTACAGGCAACTAGATCCATATGGGAACTATGTTTAGCAATCCATTTCTCCATGAAGCTCTACAAGTCATGCTTCATTCTAGCATCACTATTACCCTCTAGAGCAGCATCGAACTTATTCACCATCTACTTGAGGGAAGCATCCATATCCATACCACCTTCAACATCTATTTGCACACATCCCTCCACTCTCAACTGGTTACCTCTTACTTCATCCATGCATGGCAAAAGCTCTTCATAACCATAATAATGAAATGTTGCAAGGGTTGTACATTCATAATTAGCCTTTCAACCAAGTGGTTCAAATAATTGATCGAGGAAATGATCCTTTTTTCGATCCAATATTCCTCCCAAACCTTCACAACCTAATGCGGCTAGTCACCCTATATCTCCAACACCCTCATCTTCTACATCAAACACATTTGAGTACCCTTCAAAATAAACGCTACCTTAGATTCGCACTATGATGTTAACTCAACTATCTTTGATTGGATCAATCTTGTTAATCTTCTCATGAAAAGATCTGATCCAAAAAGTCCACTTATTTACTTACAGATCACTAGACATGAGCCATGCAAGGCTCTTCTTGATTCTGGTTCCAATGTCAATCTCATCTTCCATGACATGTACAAGGCATGGAACCTACCACCTCTCAAGAAGAGTAACATATATTTGAAATTGGTAGGCTAGCAATCATTGTCCCTTTGGGATTAGTGGAGGACATTGTAACCATAGTTTGTGGGTGGTCCTACCTTGACAATTTTTTGGTGATCAAGGTAGAAAACTGCAAAGGCAACTTCCCCATCATTATAGAAAGGGCTTGGTTAAGCACAATTAATGCACAAATGGGTATAAGGGACCTCTCCTTGGAAATCTCCAAGGAGAATGAATTTGGATGATTAGAGAAGAAGTTTGTTTCATGCATTGTGTACAACGATAACAGGTGTAATTGCATGAAAAAAATCTGGTCCATTAAAAATAATCAATGTGCACATGAAACAGATATCCAAAGGTGCTTGTATGTGACAGCCACAAAATAGGAGGATACCAAGTGGTTGACAGCTGACTTTGATAATAGCACATTATGCATAGAACCTACTGAGAGACTAACATGTGCTTATGTCAAAGGCATGGATAAACTTGAGCAAGTTCATCACCAACTCTCTAATGATGAAGATAATGATACCTGTTGGGGAGAGTTGGAAATCCCTGATAATTTCAAGTAGGAGCCCCTAGACTTAAAAACTCTACTAGCCAACATGGAGTATGCATTTTTAACTAATGGCAGGGCTATTATAATTAATGCAAATGTTACTCCTGAATGAAAAGACAAGCTGTTGCAAGTGGTCAAAAAATGGCCAATAGCCTTTGCTTGGTCATATCCTGAACTAAAAAGAATCAATCCAAGGATCTGCCAACATTATATCTACATTGACCTGACCATGAAGCTAAGAATGTAGCTCTAGAGGTAGCTAAATCCCAAATTAAAGTAGATCATCAAGAAGAAAATAGAACAACTCCTCAAGGTGGGGTTCATATATTCCATCGTAGATAGTGAGTGGGTTAGCCCACTCATAATTGTGCCAAAGAAAGTTGGCAAGTGGTGAGTCTACATTAACTTTAAGCTATTGAACATGGCAACTTTTAAAGATCAATTTCCATTTCCATTTGTAGACCAAGTATTGAACACTATCTTCGAGCATTGCAGTGGCTATAACCAGACCCAAATTGCACCAAAGGATCAGGCCAAGATAACATTCATCAATCTCTAGGGGACTTTTACATATTGTAAGATGCTATTTAGTCTATGCAATGCACTTGCATCATTTTAGCATTTGGTCTTAGTATTTTTCAATAGCAAATTGGTAGTAGGATAGAAGTCTTTATGGATGACTTCTCTACCTATTGGGCTACATTTGAGCAAGCCCTAGATCACCTTAAGTAGGTCCTGAAAAGATGTGTTGAAACAAACCTTAGGATTAATTGGTAGAAAAGGCATTTAATGATCTAAGAAGGCATAGTACTGGGGCACAAAATTACTCAAGAAGGGATTAAGGTAGACCCAAAAAAGATAAGGGTCATCCAAGGAATCACACACCAACCAAAGATAGTCAAAGATGTCTGATCATTCCTTGGACACACTGGCTACTACCAACAATTCATAGAGAATTTCTCTAAGATCACAAAGCTATTAGTTGAGCTTACAAAGAATGATGCTCCATTTGTCTGGACTAAGGAGTGTAAACATGCATTCCAACTACTAAAGGAAACATTCGTAGAAACTCCAATACTATGGGCACTAGACTAGTCTAGACCATTTCATATAATGATAAATGCATCTAATTATGCCTTGGAAGCTGTGCTTACATAGCTAGATCATACGAAACATTCATAGTACATCCACTACACAAGCTAAAGCATTGTGGATGCACAGTAAAATTACACCACAACTGAGAAAGAACTGATGGCGGTGGTATATGCTCTTGAAAAGTTCAAGCACTATGTGCTTGGATACAAAGTATTTATGCACACATACCATAGTTCCATTTGCTTTCTAATGAATAAGCCAATGGTGAGCCCCCTATCATATGGTGGCTCATGATCTTGCAGAAATTCGATCTCACAATGGTAAATCAGAAAGGGACTAAGAATGTGGTCGTCAACCATCTCTCTTAGTTAAGATGGAATAATAAAGAGAAGAAGAACCTTCTCTCTAATCAATTTCTAGACAAACTCCTCTTTACAAGATCAATAAATGACTAAGTACCCCCTAAATAAAAATGGTATGATGGCATCCTCACTTATCTTCTCACTCAAGAGATGCCATAAGATCTAAACTTTGGGAAGAAATAATAGTTTCTTCACTAGGAAAAGTACTTCATGGAAATCAATGAACACCTTTACAAGGTGTGTGTCGATGGCTTGGTTTGTTGGTATATCCCTGATGTAGATCAATTGCATGTTCTCCAAGATGTTCACGAAGGCCCTTGCAAAGGCCACTACGCTGGGAGATGCACAGCCATAAAAATCCTAATGGTAGGATACTATTGGCCTACAATCTTTAGGGATGCTTATCAATTTGTCCAATATTGTGAGCACTGTCAATGAGATGGTGGGATGACCACATGAATGGAGGATCCTCAACAGTGGATTCAACCATTGGATCCCTTTGACATCCGAGGCATAGACTTCATGGATCCCATCAAACCCATGTCTAATGAAAAGGCATACATCATCGTAGTAGTCAACTACTGCATCAAATGGGGAAAAGTAGCATCCATCACCAATTGTACATCATCCACTACTGCTAGATTTGTACAACAACATATTGTAAATAGGTTTGGAGTGCGATGTGCACTAAGTTCTGATAATGGAACTCATTTTATAGGTGCCACTTTTAGAAAGTTGATGCAACACTTGGGGTTAAACATAAATTAACAACATCCTATCATCCCCAAGCCAACGGTCAAGAAGAAGTCACCAACAAGGAGATTATGAAGACCCTAACAAGGATCGTAAGCAAATATAAGAGAGATTGGAGCACAAAACTCAACAATGCCCTTTGGGCCTATTGCTCAATATGGAAACTCCCTATTGGCTACTCTCCCTACAAGTTAGTGTACAGGAAACTTCCAACACTCCCAATTCAATATGAGCTCTATACACTTTCAACAACCTATGACTTGGACCTTGACCTAAGCTTAGCAAAAAGAGAAAGATTGATCAAGCTGGATGTGCTAAATAAAAACTAACTAGTGGACCTATCTTTGAATGAATTTCACAAGGCATACAACAAATAATGACATGACCTTAGAATACTAAATTTAAAGTTTCAACTAGAAGATAAGGTTCTCTACTAGAACCCCACACACATATCTTAGAAAACAAAGTTTCAAATGTTATGGAAGGAACCTTATATAATTAATGAAACCTTTTCATCTAGGGCCATGACCATATACAAACTTGAGAACCCAAAGTAATTGGTCAACATCCAACAAATAAAGCCTTTCCAGAAGCTAATGCAACAAATACCTCAACAGATGAACACCCACACTCAATTTTTTGGATCTCCTCCTTCCAACTTAGTCATGGGGGAGATGGCCATCTGTGCTAATCATTCATTTGGCTCTTCAGTTTTTCTATTTTTTATTTTACACCTTTTTAATTTTTCAAACTTTTTTCTACTTTTACACCATTTTTTGTTTTACACCATCATTAATACATTTAAATCTTTCTTGGATATTTTTCATTTCTTCTATATTTTAATTTATTTTTTTTAGTGTGATTTTCAAATTTTTGCTAATAAACATTCTTTATGCCAATAGGACATAGTGGTGTTGTAGTTACTACTAATGGTGGTTTGTGCTTTATGTTTTGTTTACTAATGTCTAGTTTCTATTTTCAAATTTTTGTATTGATGGCTCAATCATGGTTTCTTTTTGATGGAACAGGTAGTGATTCCATGACATCCACCCATTCACAAACTATATGGTTTTCCTTATCTTGGGAGTTTGAGTTCCTTTTTATTAAATCAACTTTTAATAAATTTACAACCTTAGTAGCTTCTAGAATTAGGAAAGATTCAAAGGTTTGCACAAGGCATGACTTCAAGGGGACTCAATACTCTTTGTACTCTTCTACTTACTTGGGTGCTTGAGTGTTTTCATGGGCTTCTTACTATTCCATTTTGACCAATAATAGGAAGTCAAATAAAGTCTTTGCATGGTGTGGTTCTCATCTACAAAATAAAAAAAAATAAAAAAATAAAAAAAAAACAAAAAAAAAACATGATGAGAACTCAAAGCACATCCCTTAGACAAATAAATGGGCTATAAGCACTAGTTATGAGACTAGAAAGACATGTTACCCATGCTTGAATGTCCTTTCTAACTAAGGCCCTCTCTCACTTCCTGCTTCTCTTTTCTTCTCTTAATGGAATGGTGGTTGTTTTGTGGGAGCACTCTTGTATCTCAAGGGGGTGGATCGGTCTTGGAGTGGTGATGCAAAGTTACTAAAAGAGGATGGTTTGGTCTAGACTAAGGATGGATCTTCTTGAAACATTTTTTAAACACAAACTTCATAAGGGACTTCTTATGACCTTAGTTTGGAATTCCATTCCACCTTCTTCATCATCCATCTATGCTGACCATAACTCACCTCACTGTAGAAGTTCATATCGTATTTGAATTCTTAGGTAGAATCTTCTAGGTTTTGGTCCTTAACTTCCATTGACCATTAATCACCTATGGGACACCTAGACTACTTAGGTTGAGGTTATGCAAGGGCAAACAAGGCATGTGCCTACTATGAGAAGGACCCACTTGCATATCTCTTGGTATGGTTCATTAAGTACCTTACCCTTAGGCATTCTTGCAATCAAACTCTTTTGTACACCCATCTACATCACACCATGTGCTCCTTTATATATTTTGTTCATTATACACTTTCTCCCTTGAATTTTTTAATTTTGAGCTTTCAAAGACCCTCTTCAATGATCTTATCATATTCTTGGCTTTTCTAGGATTCCATAGATCCCAATTTCATTGAAAAATTCTTTATATTTTTCTAGATATTTAAATTTGAAAAATTTTGGTAGAAAAATAGTATATATATACATGACCCCACTTTCAAATTTTTACATTTTCATAGAAACACCAAGAAATTTTTTCAAATTTTTAGAGCCTAGAACATTCCAAAAACCATAACTTCCTAACCATTTATCAAAATCACTCCGTTCTTCGACCTTGCAGTTACTGAAGATAAGCTCTTCATCATGGGGGCCACAAATGTGACATTTTTGACAGAAACCTTTTTGTGATTTTTCTAACTCCCACAAAGGTTTAACTAAAAAACCAACTATTAAACACTAAATTACAAGAGTTAAACCTTTCCAACAAGCTTCGATGACATCTACAATAAAAAATTAATAAAATAATCAATATGTCATGGTCCAACCTTAGCCAAAGTGTAACTAACTAATGAGAGAAGGTATTCACAAATTTGAAGTTACACAATATATCTACTAATCCATGGATGTGTTATGATCACAGATGACACAAAAAGGAAAGCACACGCAGGAAGCAAGACCATCTCAACCAAGGGAGAAATAGCTTAGAACAGGAAGGGACCAAGAATAATCCCAAGAAGAACCACTTGCAACCCATGATATAAGTCCTCTTAGGGAAGAGGCAAAGGTGGAATCTATTCGATAGATTCCAGAACTAGCAGAAGCAACAAAACACTCCCATTGGAATGATGCACCAACACAACTAGCATATCTTAAGGTGATCTTGATAGAGGCTTGCCTAAATCAAATCAAATCAAGGGAGGTCCAAAAATTAGTGCTCTAGGAGTTAAACTTTGTCCCTTTCCTAGAGCAAGGACCAAAAAAAGTGCAAGACCAATGAAAGGCCTCTCCCATGTGGCTAATCATCACTTCCACTAGGGAGTGGTACATGGGAGAGATCTTTTTATTCTAGAACATCAAGCAACCTAGATCCATGGTAAAAATCAAGGACATCTCAATGTCCTACTTGATGTAGGACATTGCTGTAGTGCTTGGGTTGCTAAGAATTTGGGCAATTCTTACTGATATCCCAATGCAGGTGGATCCTGCTATCAAGAAAAAATGGGTGTGATAGCACTATGGCATCGATCACAAGAAGTTTGACACACTTACACTAGTAGAGAGGATCCACTATAAAAGTGTGGCCTTCCACTTAAATCCCACAATGAGGCCAAGCAAAATCACCACCTTCTCTACTCGAGCATGCACCACTCTAAGTGGGAGATTCCCTGTCAACCTTCCATAGCTGATCTATCTTGAGATTGATAAGTGATTTAAAGAAAATGAATGTGGAAGGAAGGCACTCCCCTTCCCATGCCTCATCAAGAAACTTTTTTGAAGGGAAGGAATAGTCTATTACACCAATGATATTGTTAGAATTGTTTTGATCACCAACTCGGAAAAAATTATGAAAGATATTATGCCTAAAACCACTATCCAAGAAGAGGAGCAGCAACCACCATGTCCACATATCACACAAAAAATTGTACTAGACATTGCTGCAACCATCCAACAATTACATGAATATTGAGAATGGATCTTGAGTGAACAAGAGCAATGAGCAGGCACGAGTGGCAGGGACTCATCCATATACAAACAAGCAATGAGTCACCTCAATGAGGTGGCCTAAATAATCAACTTGATGGGTGAAGGTGGATCCATTTTCTCAATCCAAAGAACACAACTACCCATGAGGTTAAATTTGAGTGCTAGAGAGGTCACAATATCTCTTGCAGAACAATAATCACTCCCAAAAATCTTTGGGAATGTTGTGACCTTCTCAATGCTCTTGGAGGAAGGTGAGGGGGTAACTGTATTGGTGATGCAACAACAAGGGTAGGAGATAGCAACAAAGGTAATTGCTAACTATATTGCCAAAATGCTCAATGCACCTGTGGCATCTACACTGGACAACACTACACTCAATGATGTGCAGATGTCCACAAGAGTCACAAGTGGCAAAATAAACATAGTGCAACATGAAGAACTATTGGACCAACTAGTGTGAACCAAGCAACTACTTTGAGATGTCTTTAACCTTTTGGACAAGATTACTACAACCCAATCAAAGCTGCTTGAGGCAAGGGGCAAGAACATAATCTTCAAGGGACAGCTCGAAATAGCCAAGGAATTGAATGAATGCTTGGCTACTAAAGTTGTTGAATTAAGAGCCCAGATTGTCAACCGCACATTTCTCAACACAGCATTGACAAGAGATGAAGCTATGAAATAGCTTCACACCAAACTCAAAGGTGTTGAGGATGCAATGGAGATGGTAGTGTTCTATCAATCCTTGGTAGAGGCCACATAGCATAAAATTTAGAAGACCTTGGATCAGACCTACCAAAAGAATGTACAGTTGACCATAGAGAATCATCACCTATGGAATGTTGATGAGCACAAACAATAATTAACTGAATTCATCCATTAACAACAAGAGCAACTAATTGGAGCAAACATAGACCTAAGGAGATTGATAACATAAAATAAAAATCTCTCCATGGAGGAGGTCTGTGCCCTTCACCAAAAAACTACAATTAAGGTAGCTACTTGGAAATTAGAGGCTCTCAAATTTGAGAGAGTTAAGGACCATTATAGAGAACAGGTTAGTCTACAAAAGGAAGTAAATAAAAAACACATCTAATTGGGGAAGGCAAAAGTGAATGAAATCCTCTAATAACTCTAGCAAGGGAGAAATTGTGGCAACCCATCGTTGATCGGATAGATGCCTATAACTAGGCAAAAATCTGCATGAAGAAGTTACAAATTGAGAAGATGATGAAATACATGGAGCTTGCTAATCTTTATTATGCAAATTTTGCCATGTTGACTATCAGACAACCATGTTCAAAACTCAAGAAATATGTGGTTAGCTCGTACTTATTGTACGAGGTTGAGTTCAAGCATCACAAAGACACCAAGTAAAAACTTGCAATGGAAAATGCTGAACTCAAAGTTCTCAAGGCATGATTCACTGATCAATGATCAACTATCAAGAACCTAGGTATGAGGATGAATGACTACCAGGAGTTATAGAATGCAATCAGGGCATTCAATATCAAACACAAACAGTTCACTGCCTAGGTTGTCAATGTAAAGGAAATGTTCCCAATAATGCCCTATCCATGGGATATCACCATTGCAACCCACCTTGGTGATGCTGCATGGACTATGAATAATCCCTAGAGGAAGGAGAAAAAGATAAATGCATTACTAGATGTCTTTTGCCTTCCACTAGAGGTTGTAGTTGCAGGAAGATAGCCACAGCTGCCTCAACTATCACATGTGCTCGAAGCCAATGAAGGTTCTTTAGAATCTCAAGAGCCCCCACCGCCTAGGAATGTCTAATCTTCTCAACCATCTTCATGCCACCAGAGGATGTGCTATCCAATTTTTTATGTATTCATGTCATGGTGTTCAATTTTGTGTCATGAAGACCACAATTTTTGTAATGTGTTGATTTGTACACTTGGGCACTCAGTTTTGTCTAGTTAATTTGTCTTATTAAGAGTTTGTTTTATTAAGAGTCAGTCAATAATCCCATACCTTTCCAATTTTGTAAAGGAACTTGAGAAAGAGTTTTCATTCAATTATAAAGATATGATGAGTGTCAAGGTGTCCTGTCGACAGGCCCCCATTGATGCAGCCTTGTCAACAGGCCCCCGTTGATAGGGCCTCATTTATGTGGTATTGCCTTGTCGATGGGGCTACATCGACATAGCGTTTGCTACATCTACAAGGCCCCGTCAATGCAGACCTAGAGCAAAACTATAAATACAAGCTCCCAATCATGTTTATGGGTATTCAAGTCATAGTAGTAGCTGAACTCTTGCAGTTTTTACATTTGAAAGTTAGAATATTCCCCTGGGTGCCTACATTAGGATTCATTGAGTGTACATACCTTTATTTGAGCAATATTGTACCTAAGCATGATAGTGTGTGTGCTAATAAAGATAAGCTTCTTGATAAACCTTACTGCATTCTAGATAAATTAAATGTTTTATTCAAGCATGTAATGTTTTCAGTTATGTATTCAATGTTTCTTAGTAATTAAGCCAATTAAGTGATTAAGTAAGGTAAGCTAAATAGATTAAATACATAAGTACAATCACTTCTAACATAAACATGTATTCACTTAGTAATCTTAGTAGTGTTATTTCTTGGTGTGGCCAATAGCGTAGTGCTTGGTAACCTAGCAATGGATACATGGGTTCAAGACGTGTATGGAAAGTGAGACCGGTTGCTTATGTTAAAACTAGCTAGAGATTAGTTAAATAGTTAAATTACATTAGTTTTCAATTTACTTCATCTCTCTTTTTCAGTATCAAAACCATAAAACATAAAATGAGAAAAATCATATTCGTCAATTACACTTAACCATACCTTTGTACTTCACAAGTGTAATTTGGAAGACAAAGAATGACCATTAGGACAAGGTTCACTTCCTAGAAGGTTAGTGTACCAAAAACTAAAGAGTCCATGGAATTCAACCAAATTGCACATAAGCACTTCATGATTCGTATGGTTGTGCATAGGGGTACCTCTTCATTGCTCATCATAAGGTTTGACATATACCATTATAAGACATTTCAAAATTAAGCAACCTTCTAATTTTTTGAAGATTCACCTAGTGCATGAGCAATGTAACAAGGAAGAATAAATGAGGTGATGAATCATCAATTGGCTAAGATATCGTATATGCTATGTCATAGATGCTACATTGCATCTACGTTGTAGCATTTCTTTCAATGCATCTCAATTGGCTACTACGTCACATCTACAATGTCCTAGATGTGATGTCGCATCTATTGTGCAATATCATAAATTTGATGTTGTAATTATAATAAATTTCTATAAATACAAATCTTCCACCATGTATTTGATACCTTTCATTCATTTAGTAATAGAATTCTATCAATTTGTTTTCATAACTTAGCGATAGAGGGCAAATGCCCACATTGTGGTGTTGAGTAGTTGTACGAAATCTTTATTCAAGTAAAGTGTGCTTGGGCACAGATCATGTTCAGAAATAAAGATTGAGATTATTTTTCATCATTGCAACATCCACTTAGTTTTACTATTTTACTTAGCATAGTTTTTACTATTTTCTTAGTTTAATCATTTACATTTCCATGTACTTTACTTTCACATTTATTAGTAAAGTGGAATGAGTACAATTGGTTTCAAGCATTTAAGTGTAATTATTTGTTAATACTAGTAGTGTTATAGCTTGGTTTGCCTACTAGCATAACACTTGATAACCTAGTAATGATTACGTGAGCCCAAGGTATGTACGGTAAGCAAGGACCATATGCTCATTGCTCTAGGCTAGAGTAGATTTACATTACTGTCATTACTTAGATTTAGATTTCTATTCTCAACTTCCATCATGTTTACAACTAGGATTATTAAAGGCCAAACAATGAGAGAAGCATAGGATCTCACTGCTAGAGACCTCAAAATGAAGAAAGGAGGCCATTTGCAGGTGTAGGGATTATATGATGGCATACAAGGATCAAAATCCCAACAATACTAAATTTATATGTGAATATTGTGGCCATTTCTCAATGGCCTGTGCTAGTTTTTACAAAGCTACTAGTAACCCAAGAGATTTACAAGAAAGCCTATTAAACTCTAGGATGAAAAGGCTTAGAAGGTTTTGACTCGACATTTTTGGCCTAGTAATTTCCTGTAATTACTTCTACTGATGGAGGATCCTCTACTATAAAAGAGACTTTTTTGCCCTTAAATGACTCTCAAGTGTTTGGTTCAGTAGAGCACTACATTTCAAAGAAGTCTTCTTTTTTCACTATTAATATTCTTTTGTAGACTCGAGGTTGTTGTCCCATTTGCCAATTGGATTTAAAAGAAGATTTTTAGGGGCTTAAGAGTTTAGTTGGTCTTTTTTTTTTTTTTTTTTTTTTGCCTTTGAATATCAAGACATGGGCTTAATTCTACCTTAACGAATGATGCTTAATGTCGAATTTTATTTTAATTTTTATTTTCAATTTTATTATTAGTGTTTAAGTTGTCGAATTCAAGTCATAGTCAGCATCTTCTTAAAGGATTCAAAGCTGATTAGCCATCAAATACTCGATCAAATAGTCAGTCAAAGAGTCAAGACTTAAAAAATTTAAAATAATTATAAATGTAGTTAAATATACAAAAATTTAGATTCATGTAACTGAAAATTGAAATTATATAACTTGATTGAAATATAAGTTAGGTTAAACAAAACTCCACTATAATAAGAAGTCTTTCTTTGCTTTTACTACATAATTTTAATAAGTCTTTCTTTGCTTTAACTACATAATGTTAATAAAAGGATTTGATTGCATTTCATGTACATGCAATACAAATCATAATTAAAAGCATGAATTTCAATTAATGTTGCAACGTCAAGCAACACTAAAAGATGGAATCTGCTTCCAAACGTCAATTAACATTGTTATGAGAAATGAAAAAACAAGCATTCAGAAAAAAGAAAGACTTAAGCTTAACATATCATTTCAATTTAGAAAATCTAGGAGTAATGTTACAGGCATTTTATTGATTATCATTTTTCAGTGCACTAAAATTCAAAGTCCTAATTGGTATTTATTTAAGAAACATGCAAGTAGACATGACTATTATCTCAACACAATTTTATAGTAAGAAAACTCATAGAGACAATTCATACCAATGACTAAGACTAATCAACTAGAACAAAAACTTAATAAAGCTACTTGGGTTTCAAATTTTTGAAAAATCATACCTAGTAGGATAAATTCTTAGGGATACTAATTTGATTATATTGTTATTGGTTCTTAGTTTTGAATGCATTTTTCCAAATCTGGTAGGTTTTTCCATTGGAGTTTATGAATAGTTGAATACATCCACGTTCAAGATTCCAAACTTATTAAAAGAAAAACATAAGATTGCATATTATTTAGCTTTAATACATTTTTTCTTTGGTGTTGTAATTATATTTTAATCGAGGAGGAATAGGGAGGTAAAAGAACCATGGACTAGACCATAACTAAGAGTCTGCATTCAATTGAAGTGATTCATGCATGTGTTTCCATGGAACTCATATCATAGCTATGTGCCTTTCATATCAATAGTTACATCCATTAAAATTCATGCATAGCTTCTCTATCAGGCAATTATATCCACTAAAACTCATGCACCATTTTCTAAAGTTTAAGGTGACTTTGTCACAGGACAAAAACTAGGCACCTGAGTCACATAGAGTCATTGCAAAAATCACAACCACTCTAAATCAATGTGATATTTTCTGACAATTACCATCAAGCACCTAATCAGGTGCTTAATCATCAATTATTCAATCACTGAGTAAAATAATTTTTTGATCTTCCATAATTTAAAAACTACTCTTTAAACCTTTAAAGAATAGTAACATTCCCTATCTTTGTTATGATGCTTGCAAGTACAAAGCAAATAGATGGAATGAGCTAAGTGATTAGTGGATGTGAATAGCATGGAGGAGCATAACTTGAAGAGGTAGAATGCATGGGTAGTTGAAAGGAACAAGAAGCTATGAAGTTTAAAAATAAGTATTAGGGACTTGACATAGAGGGATGAGAGGAAATCTAAGGGGAAGAAGAGGGAATCAAAAGAGGAGGAGAGGAAATCTAAGGAAGTCTATACATGGATAGCTCGGATTTTCCAAAGCTTTCAAATCTTGATTATTCTGTAAAACTAAAAGTTGTTGTCCCATGCAACCTTGCACTCTTTATTTCATTCTTGGATTGGTTTAGATTCCTAAAAGTTAATGAAGAGGAAATCAATGCCAGCTTGTTCCCAAACAAGGAGTTTTATCAACAACTCTAATATCAGAAGAAGAGCAGATGGTCTAATTTGCTGAAGAAAGTGTATCTGTTGAAGGTATGGGGTGGCAAGCTAATGCAGGTAACCCTCACTTGGCAAATAAAATTCTCAACTCAATCTAGAGCTAAGTGGTCTTTTGTTATTGTTGATTTTTATTTTGATGTTAGCTTCAATCATTTTGTGTGTGAGATCCATGATTCCTGTACCACTCTAAATCAATTGTAAAAGGTTGATTTCAAAATTGATTTTTGTTTTCTATTGTTCTATTATTTTATATTTCTACAAAATAAAATTTTTATTATCCATTTACATTTAAATATTTTTCTTTCATATTAGTTATTTAAATTCTTAGTTCACTTGAATATGTAATTTCCCATTTGGAAAATTTTATGTTGGTTACACCCTCTTTGATATTTCAACATCGCACTTTCTTTCTTCGTAATAAGTATGAACTTAAAGAACATTTTCATCTAAGAATTAATCTTTGATTTATGATTTTAAATACCATATTACTCTTAACCAACTAAGACTATTCCTAAGTTTTTGTATCCATATGGATGATGCCCTAGGAGATAGTCTCTTTAAACAAGTTTTTGAAGAGCATTGCTATGTGACTAAAATTCATGCATCAACAAATACATAATTAACCTCGATTGCTTTTAATTATGAGACATTACTTCTAGATTTTTAGATTTATAATCTTGAGTCTACAATTTTGTACCCTACTCTAATGCTATGTTGAAGTTTTACAAGATCTTTTGAACAATTCTACCTATGGAACTTTGCTCATTTGAGCTTATTCCTTTTTCTTCAATTTTGAGTACTATTTTCATGATCACTTTACTCCAAGAAATGGGAACCATTACTTGTTTCTTTATGGGCATACTCCTATTTTTTCAACTTTGTTCATGTTCTCCTACTATTTAGGATCTTCTACATGGCTAATATAGTCTAACTTAGACACAATGCATACAAGGCATACATTTGGGTGGTAAATAAAAATACAATGAGTATAGTGATGTATAGTTGAAATGTAAGAGAGGCAAGTTAAAAAGGGAAGACGATGAGTCACATTCTGTCGACTATGTCGACGTGACCTCGTTAACAAGGCCTCATGGTCTAGGCCTCGTCGACAAGGCCTAGTTGATGCATCATATCATACATCAACGTGGCCCTATCAACGTAGTGTTTGTAGTTGGCTATAAATACACGCTTGTAGCTATATTTATGGCAAGTAGAGATTGTAGTTGCGGTGGAGCTCTTGCATTTTTTCCATTCAAAAGTTAGAATTTTTCCCCCAAGTGTTCGCAGCAAAAGCCATTGAGTGTACAGATCTTTATTCAAGCATTGTTGTATCTGAGCACAACAATGTGTGCGGCAATAAAGACGAGCTTTCTAATAAACTTTGCAACACTTTGGATAGATTAGCTATTTCAATTATGCATGTAATGTTTTGAATTATTTACTAAATTTTTTCAATTAATTATTAAATATTTTCCGGTTATTACATTAAATGAAGTAATTAAGTAAGATAGATTACACACATAAGTACGATCGCTTTGAGCATAACACATATTTGCTTGGTAATCCCAGCAGCATTATTACTTAGTATACCCAGCAACATAGTGCTTGGTTGCCTAGTAGTGGATACATGGGTTCATGTACAACAAGTGGGACCAGATGCTTATGTTAGGATTAGTTAAATGCTAATTAATTAGTTAAGTTTAAATTAGTCAATTCAATTACGTTCATCTCCATTTTTACACACCAAACTATAAAACATAAAATAATAAAAATTAGATGCCTTAGTTACACTTAACCATACCAATGCACGTCACAAGTGTAATTGGAAGGATAACAATTGACGTTAGGGCAAGATTCACTTCCTAAAGGACTAGTGCACCGAAAATGATAAAGTTCATGAAATTCGACTGAATTGTGCATAAACGCTTCGTAATTTGTATGGTTGGGCATAGGGGTACCTCACCGCTCATCAGAAGGAAAGTGAATTTATTGCAATGGTGAGAATGGGGAAAGATCAACATTGTTATCCCAAGTCTTTTACCACAAAATGGCATCATTAGCCAACCTTTTATTTTGTCTAGATGTTAGTTTTCCAAAAGGAAAAGCCTAATGTAGAAGCTGGAAATCAAGTTGAAATTAGAAGTTGGAAAGTTAAAGAAAGAAACTAAAAGTAAAACCCTAAGGAAATTGAAGTTTACAAAGTGCTCAACACAAAAGATATTTGATGTTGCTAGAAAGTATTTTGAAGAATTACACAAAAGCATTCTTCTCAAAAAAAAAAAAAAGTCTTGAATTATGTGCTTAAGACACCTATTTATACTTGGAGAGGGCATCATTTGAGTTCCCACAACTTTGTAATACTTCATGGTTGTAAGGTCAATGTTACATTCTTGATTTCAAAAGTCAACTCAACCAATTGATGGAAGAAAATGACATCTCACATCACCTTTTAGGCTAAGGAAAAAACTGATGCAAAAACTAACAATTATCAATAATGCTAAAGCAACACAAAATCTAACATAGATCATTGCTTTTAATATTGATGTTGGAGATGGGAGGAAATCAACCAAATGTCAACTTTGGCCTTAATTTTAGTGGTGGAAAAACTAACATTAAAATTGAATAGTAAATACAAGTTAAGTTTAAAATGAAACTTAGTTGGATAAGGCTTGAATTGTAAGCATTTTTCAAGTATGTGACCAAGAAAAATGAATGAGGGTCATACTAATTTTGGTTGTTTTTTAAATAATCCATGAACATGGTTCAATTGGTAATGACTTCATTGCTAAAAACATGAATTATGCATATCATTGGTAAGCTACTCTTTCAGCATTGTAATATTGAAAAATATAAATCTAAGTTAGATATTTTGGAACATTATCAACACCTTATTTGGAGTTAAACAAGGTTGTTCTTTGTCCCCTATCCTTTTTTGCATATTTATAAATGAATTCGAGGAATGGATGCAAAATGTCTCTAATCATGCTATGTCAGTGAATGGATTATTTTTGAACATGCTTCTCTTTGCAAATGATGTGGCCTTGATTGAAAAATCAGCTACAAGATTAAATTATATTCTTTAGATTCTCCATGACTATTGCAACCATTTTGGTATGAAAGTTAACATTGATAAGACTAAAATTCTAGTTTGTGGTACTATAAATAGAAATTATGATTTTTTTCTTGGAAAAAAAACTTCATTTATGTCAATCTTATATATATTTAGGAGTTGCATTTGTGAGTAATTATAGTTGGAATACCCTTATTGTTCATAGGGTTTTAAGTGGCATGCAAGCTCTATTTGCTGTAAGAAATAATTGCAGCAGGAAATAAATTTTGACATGAAAGATCAAAAGGAAACTTTTTCGCAATCTTGTCCAACCTGTATTATTATATGGATGTTTTGCATGGTGACCACCTCTTTTTACACATAATTTAAAAAAATTAGAGCATATTCAAAAATAGTTTCTTGTATGTGAATTTTAAGTAAAAATGCAAATTCCTTATAATATCTTAATTTTAGAAACAGATTTGCTTCTTTTTAAAGTTGAAGCTCTTTGTCATTTTATTACTTATACTCAAAGTCACATATAGGAAGTCAATTATGTTAAGGAGATCATAAATGCTACACAAAAAATGGATGGTTGTATCAAAGAAAATTATGGTTTTAATCATTGAATATTGTTATAGAGGATCTTCTTTTAAACAAAAAGCTCTTCTTGAAGACTTGACATTTGATTGAATACGTAAAGAAAAAAAGTATTTTATTTACATTCTATAAGAGGATGTTTACTATTTGGTACTCAAATTTATTTATTTTTGGCTATTTGTATTCATTTGAAAAATCTAATTGCAAGAGCAAGAATAAACTCATTTGAAAAATCTAATTGCAAGAGCAAGAATAAACTCTCATAATCTCCTTATTAAGACAGGTCATTGAATTAATTTACTGAGTGAATTTGCTAACTATGCAAACAAAGCATAGAAGATTATGAACATATTTTTTTTATTTTGCCCAACTTTAGTTCACATTCTAAGGAATTATAATATTAATTTTAATCTATATTAATTTTAATCTATTTTATTTCAAATTGACCTTATCTACTTTTGAGACATTACATTAATGATGTTTTTAAAGAAATGATGTTTTTAATTTTCTTTAAAAATATGTTAAAGCTTTGTAACTATCCAACAAATCCCTTCTGATTTCTTGAATGTAATAAAAATTTCTAATTTCCAATTTCCATATTTTTGTTTCCAGCTTTAAAAAATATAAATATGAAAGATATTATCATTGCATGCAACTGATAACTGGACTATTGAGCTCATGCAATCTTAAAATATTTTTTTTATTTTTAAAGTTTAAAATATTATGTTTTTTAATTTTCAAATTCAGAAAATATAAATCTGAAACATCTTCTCGTTACATTCCAAGTGCCAACAGTTCTGGGATACAGCTGCAAAAGACTTACACAAACCCAAATCCTAATAGCCGAAGAGAAACAATGTTTCCAAGTTTTTCAAATTAATAAGGAAGAATAAATCCATCTAGGAATGCTTTTGCTGCTGTCAGTGTATATCAAGAAACTTTTGCAAACGGTGGGCTAATAAACAATGCAAATACTCACAGGTTCCATCTCTTTTCTCCTAAGCAGGTTCCTTTTCACATCAATTGTTCTACCTGTATCAGCAATCCTCTTCCTCCAAGACCCATAACATAAACCAAAAAGCCTGTGTCCCTGGAAAAGCATCGATTTATTAAAGTTCACAGAACCATAAAACCAAGTCCCAATTCATCAGCGTGTTTAATTATGATTACCATCAAATGCTCCACAAAGATTCCTTAATTTCATATCTCCACACAACTTTGGCCAGATCATCATTATGTTCATGGATAACAGAGGCCTTTAAAAGGAAGGGTTGTAAGAAAAAAGTTTTGAATGTTGGCCCTGGAAAAATGGAATCAGAAAGCAGCCGTAAGAGTGATGGGCCATCTGCAAGCCAGCCATTGATACTGCTAACTGTGACATGCCTGATACTGATCCCTTCACTTCTTCTCAATGGCAATAGCACTACAGCTGCTATGGATGGGAATACCAACAAAGGTGAAGACCCATCCAGAGACAATCCTAATGGCAATAGCAATATTTGTATTGATGGTTGGATGCCTTCTCTGCTGCTGCTGCTGCTGGTTGCTGCAATTAGCTTGATTTCTAAATTCGAATCCTCTAGCATTCATGCCATTGGAGGTTCTGCTTGGGGAATTGGAGCACTGCTGCTGCTGCTCCTGTTTATTCTTATCTCCCGATCTCAAATCATTGGTTCCTGAATCTCTTATCCCACAATTTGGATTTCTTCCAAGGCACTCAGGAACTGCATTTTTCGACCACGGTTCACATGCCAATTTCTGTCACATGTATTGTAAGCTCAATAAAAATTCTTCTGTGTAAAGATTTTATTGTTGTCTTTCATGTATGATGGCACTGTCACAATAGAAAGCCTTATGCAGTCTTTAGCATTCGGCATGACAAATCTCAGATTGCTCAACGGAGAGTCTTGTCAAAACTCAAAATAGTTGTGATTTTGAAGACATGTGGATGAACCTTACCATACAAATATAGAAACAAATTGCCTATTTGGCCTGATACCACGTAACATCACGAAAACAGCAAAAATTAGGCAGGAAAATAGATTAACCATGTTCCAAGTCAGGCCCTGCATCTAGCCTAAAAACCTTTGGCAAACTGCAGTAACAGTAAGTCAAGTTGGTTTTTATCTAGATTTGTAGGATGCCGAACTGAGCAATTTCAAGCAATTTCATGATTTACACAAAGAATTAACATTAATTGGAAGCCTTCCTAAGCATGCGGAGTTCAACAAAGAAATCGTATAAGCTACTCAACCATCCAGAATTATTAGAAGTTTCCTGACACGTTTAGAGCAGAGCTTTGGAGAAAGATGGTAATGAAATGAACGCCATCAAGATGTTCAGTCTAATTTCAACGCATCGATGCGTTACATCGAATTTCTTAAATACCCGTCTAGACAAAGAGAAGTGCACTAATTTTGTTAAATGTGACCAAAATCCAAGAAACACTATTTTACACTACTGTAATTTAATTTATAAGTTAATACATATGAGAATTGGTTTCTTAAACAGCCCAATGATAGCCGCAACTTTCGAGGAAACAATTTTTACTCTGAATTCGCGAAATGTATTTAAAGATAAACATAATTTTCATAGAAAACCTTGAAACTCTTAATTCCAGCGCTGCAAGCCTGCAGTCCTTCAACGTGCTCTAAAGCCTGAACCAGGTGCCTACGGTAACGCAACAAATCTTGTTTTCCGTTGTGCTTCCATTTCCGTTGCCTGAAACGGAACTAGTTCCTACCATTGTTCAATATCACAAACTTCCATGCTCCAAAATCACAAAACCGTGGCATATTTACAAACACTTGTCAGAAAAAATGCGAACGTGGAGCACCTAGGGTTTGCTCAAAAAGTCAATCACATGTTCCATGTATATAAAAGTTAGGGTTTGACGCGAGGTTTCGTAGAAGAAGCGCCGAGCCCGAGTCTGGAATCACGAGGCCGCAGGACGTAGGGCTCCGGAGGCGTAGCAGAACGGCAACCAAGGGCGCGGCCGGGGTACCATCCGAGGCCTCTCAGCAACGCCTCTCCAAACAAGTCCACCGGCATCCTCACGTAATCCTCTGCCGACGGTGCCTCCGCACAGCGCTGCAACTCATTTCTAAAGCATTTCTGAGCATCATCATCATCATCTTCTTCTTCTTCTTCGCCGGATTTGGCCTTCGCAGGCTCTGCGTTGCCTATTCGCCATGAATTTTGAAGCTTCGGAATGATGGCGATGGCCGTGTCGGTTTCGGTGGCGTTGCTAGGGCTTGATGCAGGCCATGAATTTTGTTCGCTTGAAGCATTGTTCTGTGCTGTGATGGTGTTGGCGTAGATTGTTGCAGAAGAAGAGGAGTGTGAATCTGATCTGAGTCGGAAGGAGATTCTGGTTTTGGTTGTGGCTGGTGCTGGTGCTTCTGCGTCATTTGAGATTTCAGTATCCGAGTCGGAATGCAGCGAAGATGAATACGGCTCCGCGTTCATGTTTCTCTCACGAGAGCCTGCGTTCATTTCGTTTGCTTGAGCTGAAATTTCGTTTAGGATTGAACTTCAATTGATTTCAAATACCAAAAGGATTTTCACATTTAAGCAAAGCTTCAAGTAGTTTTATTGGCCGAGAGGTAAAAGCTATAGGCCTACTCTTGAGTTTTTGACTATTGTTCCCTCACCCCTTCTTGATCCATTAACTATATTAATAAAATAATAATAATAATAAGATTCTATTTTACCTTTCAAAATTTTTCGACACCCTTGAATCTATGATCAACATGTATTTTATATGAAAAATTAAACTTCTTTTGAACTTGTTATCTATTAATTAAAAAGAAAATTCATAGAAAGACCTTAGGTCCTTTTGTTAGCTCATTATTTGTGTGGTAACCATCTAGAGCCATATGTGAGAACCTTTGCCTAAAAAGCTAACTATTGATGCATAAGTTTTGGATAGAAACATCTGTAAAACTCGTTTAAAGAACTATTGCCTAAGGTGCCTCTTATATGGTTACGAAACCTAGAAATAGCCTCAGCTGAAAGGGCAACATGGCATTTCATAAAATGTGGCATTCAAAATGCTAATAAATTAAATGATTTTAATATAGAATCAAAAATAGCAATCAAAACAACTCTAACAAGAAATAACTGTTTGCTTTAAGATGTTCAAAAGAGTACTCATGCATTAATGAAACGTGAAAAAAAAAAAGCATGGAATAACTTGCACAAAGAACAAGCAAAGTTTTTAAAAGAAACACAAGCTTTGTATGACAAAGACCACAATTCAATTATAGAAATTTTAAAAGTAATAAAATGAAATGATGACTTAGCTCAAAAACAAGCACAAATGGAACAACTTCTAATGTAGCCTTACCTACCAATGCTTGCAAGAAGCACACTTCTAACAAGCCTGCAACCTTCAACTGTTGAATCTGCCCACTACTTTGCCCTGAACTACCCTGAGAGACCCACCACACAAGTAACAAAGTAACAATTCCACTATGAGTTGCATTTGAGAAACCTTCACTAGCGTAGCCAGCTTTCCGCTTCCATTATGTCCTTCCCTGCCTTTGGAACCTGTGGATTTATAAGAGCCTATCTAGCCTTTTACCCACCTCTGTCTCTCCACCAATGGCCAGATCTGCAACCACCAATGCATAATGTCCACTGCCACCTTCAATCCAAGAAATAGCTATAACATAAAAATGGTAGGAAATGCATCAAGGTCAGGTTGCGTGGGTTAACTAATAATGGCTGCAACCACCATGATGCACAAAACACGACAACCCCCCACCGATCACATGTAAGAAACAACAACGGCCACCAGCCATGCACAAGATAACATGCTTGAACACTAGTTCATGATATCCGAGAGTTGCTACGAAATACTTTGCAACTAAAATCATGATATCCGAGAGTTGCTACGAAATACTTTGCAACTATTGGTTGAGTAATTGATTATGGATGAAGGTCATTCTATGACAGTTTTGTTGTAGATGCAGTAAGACTACCACTATACTGCCTGGCTAGTGGGAAAGTTCAACGTAACACCATGTGCATTGATGAGACGCGGTTTACACTAGGCCGCGATATCGCGTACGCGATATCGCGTCGCGCCGCCATTTCTATAAATAAGAGGCGGCACTCCCCTTATTTCCCAATCCTGGCTATTGTAGCGAAGCTCTGGCAGATTGATCACTCCAGAGTTAGAATTTTTCCCCATGTGCCCGCAGTAGGAGTCCTAGAGTGAACGGCTCTTTATTCGAGCAGCTTGTAACCTGAACCCAAGTTGTGTACGGCAATAAAGACGAACTTGATTGGATAAACCTTGCAGTATATGGTTTTATTGCTTTATTTCCTGCTTTCCTAGTGCGTTCAAGTACGACTTGATTACGAGCGTCTACGGACGTGAACGGCTAGTCAAGGAATCGGCTGCTTGATGCAATGCATGAGTATGACTCAATTACGAGCATTGGATGCTTGGTAACCCAGTAGCGTATTCCAGGATTCTGCGCTTGGTAACTCCAAGGTCTAATGTGTACGGCTAGTTGAGGAATCGGCTGCTCATTGCTAGGCTAGATCGTGTGATAAGTACGACTTAGTTACGAGCACCCACGGGTGTGTACGGCTGGCTAAGGAATTGGTTGCTTATCACACGTAGGCTAAATAGGTGCCTCAGTACGACCACTTCGAGCACTTGCGTTACGTGCGGCGATCCCAGTAACGATTAGCGTTTGGTAAGCCACAGTTGCATAGTTTAGGGTGTGTCCGGTAAGTGGGAACGGATGTTGACGCTAGTTAAATTAGACTTAGATCTTAGTTAGAGTTAGTTTAGTTTTCTCAACCCTTCTCCTGGTAGCATAGGAGATAAGCCAAAAATACCAAAAAAATCACACACCTCAGACTTGCTTAACCATACACCGTGACACTTACAAGCAAGCCTGGGAAGACAACGAACGATTAACCCCAAGTGTTTCTTGTGGCGTTAAGGCATTTAGTCTGCAGAGTTCGACCGGATCGCGCGTGTACGCTCGTTTCGTATGGTTGAGTGTAGGGGTACCTCTCCACGGATCACTGGCGCCGTTGCCGGGGACTAAGTGTTTTGTACGCCAATTTAACATAAGGGATATCTCTCACATCGTTGTGAGCTTAAAACGAACCTTAGGGTTAATCAGTTAATAAAGAACAATAAATAACGGTGAAGTTGCACACCAATAAAAATGGCTTCTTCTCACGAAATCAACTCACCTAAGGACAATACAGGAGAAAGTCAGCATCATACACATAACCGCAATCAACCATGTCCTCAACAGGCTATGGTCACATATACTCATCCCGATGAGTATGTGCCAGATTTTACCTTTGTTTTCCATCAAGATGAGCAACTGCGGTGGAGAGACATGCAAGGTAACATTGTGTTACCCCCAGATCGCTCTGCTTCCAACATGCTTTTCCGTGCCTTGGTACGGTATGGCATGCAAGAGCTGATTACTGAATATGTTGCAGATGATAACACTCTGAGGGATTATCAACCCACAAAAGCCCAACGTATTCGGGATGCAAGGCAGGAGAGCCAACATTCACTTCTGAAGGGCAAAGTTTCCCACGTCATTAGTGAAATAGGAGATGAGGAACACCTCACTACGGGTTTCTTAGAAAATGATGTTCCTGCTCCTCACTCTGGTGAAGAGGTTAGGCATCAGGGCCTTAGATCAACGATACACATTCCAGGCTCTGATCCCCGTGAGCACCAGCTGTTCACGACAGGAACACTCACTCACACTGATGACAGACTCGTCGATTGTCGCAACGGTCGGGGCCGAAGCAGCCGAAGAGAAAGCAAGAAACATCACCATGGTGATGGATCCCCTTCTTCTTCCCCTTCATCACATCATTCACCCTCTCCTTCCACATCTGGGTGCAACCACCATGAGCATAACGCGGAGAGTAAAGGTAAACGAGATGAAATGCCTCGACAAGAAGGTCGAGAGGATTTAGGACAAGGACAACGACGTAGGGAGAATAGGGAACCACAACGTAGACATCACAGACGTCATGAAAGAGATGATCATGACGAACCCCTATTCGCAACCCGAAGTATGCTTGACATTAGAGAGGCAGTTAGGATTCCCACAAGGCATTTGAAAGACAGTAGGATCAAGCGTTTGGATATAAATAATATCCCACGTTTTGAAGGGGGATAAAACGCTGATCCTCAACACCATTTACAGGCATTCCACGACGCCTGTGCCTTGCAGAATATAGACAATGAGTGGCAGAAACTCAAGTTGTTCCCAAGGACACTCATTAAGGAAGCAGAAAGCTGGTACCGGTCCTTAGAACCGGAAACCATCAGGAGGTGGAGTACGATGCTCGAATTGTTCAACAACAAATATCAAATGTACTCCAAAGTGTCTAACTTGCGTAAGCAGATCCAAGGCTGGAAACAAGGAGCTCATGAATCCTTGGATGCTGCCATGGCCCGTTACTACACATTGCTACATCGTTGCCCGGGCCATGGGTACGCTAAGCGGGATCAACTTCACCACCTCGTGGATGGGCTATGAAATGAAACGAGAAGAACTCTTGGGACTTACGCCCAAGGGAGACTCTCCCAACTAAGAGTCCATGAAGTTGAAGTATTATTGGAACAAGTAGCGCAAGAAGAGGGTGAGCTACGGAAAAGAGAAAGTGCATAGGAATACAACCGTGATCCCTCCCTTCGTAAGAAGGGAGTGAAATTCTGTGATGAGGAGGATGAGTCACCACTCGAAGAGTTGGTGAACAGGAAAACCGTGCCGATCCAAAAGTTAACAACGGAGGTATCGGCTAAGGTAGACCAAATGTGGGATTCCTTAGACTCACGAATAGAAACAGTTTTGAAAATCGTAGAAGAGTCTAAGGATGAGCAAAGTAGTGATAAAAGCAAAAACATGCGGAGAAACTTTAACCCTGCACATAACAAGGGTAAGGGAAAAATCTCTAACTCCGATGAGGCTGAAAATTCTGATTCAGACAATGACGGTGGATGTGAGGTCTGCTACTATGACCATCCTAAGGGATGTTGTCCAATTATCTCACATCTGCAGGAGTCTGGGGTGTATGCATTAAATCCAAGACTTAATCAACGGCAAACACCCAGAAGGTTACCTTATCCACAAGGTAACCCGAGGCAGTTCCACCAACCCTTGACGTATTATCCAAGTGGAACACCTCCGCAGCCCATCGAGCAACATCAGCAGTGGCAATACCCACAGTCATGGGGGATGCCACAGCCAACACATCGATACCCTTACCGGCAGCCTGATCCTTATGGTTATTATGTGCAGCAGCCAGTTTCTCCAGGTGACGCTATGAGTCACACTCCACGCCGTCACTACTACGCTCGGGAGTACTTCAGAAGGACTCCTTCTCCTCCGGGAGACATTCCACATTCTGTCCATCCTCTAACTCCACCCGCACCTTTTCCTCAAGTAGTTCCCATAACACCTCCTGCTCCAACAATGCAAGGGGAATTACCTACCCAACCGCAGCAACGTCACGCCGCGAGATCTGTAAATATTCAGAGTGTAAATATCCAACCGGACACTAGTTCTGGCGATAACTGTACAAAAAGGAGACCCTTTTTCAGAACTAGGAGCCCGGATAGGCTCTCGCAACAACAAGCGGACGGGTATATGTATAGGCCTCTAACTACTAACACTTCGGAGCACCCTTCAGTCCAAGGGAATGTAACGCATACGGTTATGCTAACACATACCGTAACTGACTGGATCAAGGTAGGCCACCTTCCCAGGAAACTAACTGATCCTGGGAGTCCCTTTATTCATTTGCAGATCGCTGGGAATGCACCACATCGAGCTCTTCTTGACTCAGGTTCCGGAGTCAACTTAATTTCGCGAAAGATGTATCACGCCTGGAACCTGCCCCAACTTAAGAAGAGCAACATCCAACTAGAGCTGGCAGACCAGTCCATCACTATTCCCTTGGGTTTGGTGGAGGACGTTATCACCACTGTGTGTGGTTGGTCCTACCCAGCGGATTTCCTAGTGATCGATGTTAACAACAACGAAGGGGACTTCCCAATTATAATGGGAAGGGCATGGCTAAGCACAGTAGATGCATGCCTTAGGATCCGTGATCTTTCCTTGGAAATCTCCAAGATAAACATATGTGGAAAGATCGAGAAGAGGATAGTTCCATGCATCACATACAGTGATTCATCGGGTGATGACACGGAGGAAATGTCTCCATGTCACAGGTGTGCCCAGGAAACTCTGCAACAAAGATGCCTGTATGTAGCAACCACACAAGAAGTAGTAGACACCCCGTGGTTGACAGCTTCTCATAAGAGCAAACAAATATGCATGGAACGAACTGAGGCAACTCATGCCAACAACCGTGGCATAGACACATTGGAACGTGAGCGTCGCCAACTTCCAACCCTGAATTTAAGATCATCAATTGGGAGAAGTTGGGCACTGCTTAGAAATTCAAATAGGCGCTCACTACTTCGGATCTCTCCCTCACAACTCAGTCATGGGGGAGATGGCCACCTATGCTAATCATATGGGGCCCTCAGTTCTTTTTCAGTTTTTGTTTTACACGTTTTTGTTTTACAACGTTTTTGTTTTTCACATTTTTGTTTTACAATTTCTTTAACTTTTCTAATTTTTGTTTTACAAATTTCTTTAACTTTTCTTGTTTTTGTTTTACAACATCGTTATATTTTTCTATCTTTTTGTGTGTGTGTGTGTGTGTGTCATCCATCATGTAAATTCGTCACCCAATAAGTGTTCGGGCCGATGGGATGAACTGTTTTTCATTAATTGCTAATGTTTGGTTTTTACCTTTAAGTTACATTGTTGATACTAAGGTATGTTCTTTTGATATGGCAGGCAATGAGATCACTTCATCCATCCATCCATCAAGTCTATGGTTTCCCTTGGCTTGGAAATGTACAGTTCCCTTCCAATAAGAACTTTAACGAACCAGTGACTGGGCATTTCTCAAACTAAGGAAGGACTCAAGGATTTGAAACGGGTGTGACTTCAAGGGAACTTGGTGCTCTTGTGTTGGTCATTCACTTGGGTGCTTGGATGTTTTCTTCTTGGGTTTTCTTACCGTTCCGATGTAACCCAATAATCGGAAGCTGAGACAATAAAAATAAAGAAGTCTTTGCATGGTGTGGTCCCCACGCATAAAAACACAAAACAAAAAAAGAAGAAGACAAAATGAAAAAAAAATGGAAAAAAAAAAAAAAAAGTGAAAAAGCTAAAAAGCTAAAAGTGAGGATTCAAAGCACACCCCTTAGACGGAATAAATTTGGGCTGCAAGCACTGGTTATGGAACCAAAGTGTTCCCTCTAACTAAGGCCCTTCTCGCTTCCCATTCTCTCTGTTGTTTCGTCGGAATGGTGGTGGCTTCTCGAAGTTGCATCCTTGTTACCCAAGTGGATGATTTAACCAACTGCATTGATGCGAAGTCACTGGAAGTGGTTGGTTTGAGCCCAGAGTTGGAATGAGATTCGCCAAGTCACATTAATCATGTAACACACAAGGGGCTGTACACCACCTTGTTCTTGGGATTCCATTCCACTTCTCTTCTTCCCATCCTTCTCTCCATTGTTCACCTCATTGCCGGTTGTATCATTGTATATACTTTGGTTGATGCTTTGTTTTCTTTTTGGTAAATTCTTCCGGTTAAGACTTTAACTCTTGTTTCCAAAGGACATTCCCCGAGCCTACGGACTCTTTGAATGTGGGATTGTCAGGGCATTAAGGGCATGAGCCTGCTTTGGGGAGGACCCACTGACATTCCTATTTGGAACATTAGTTAACTTCTTTTCCTTAACGTTTTGCAATTAATTAACATTTTTGTTCATTTCCATCATGACATCCTTTTTATCGATGCCATAGTTGTCCCTTTTTACCTATCATTCCTATTCCTTTTCTCTCTCCATTCTAACGCTACCGGAGGTTCGCGATTAGTCATGGGGGTACGGGGCCTGATTTTTCGATTTTTATCCTAAGCCCCGGATTTTTTCGTTTTTCTTCCTTACCCCTATGCCTTCGGTAGTCATCATCTATATTTTCCCAGATCCATATCAGCCATACCACACCTTAGCCAGTGAGCCTAAACCGAAGCAAGGTATGCTTTACTTAATGATTCAATTACCCTTGCTAATATATGATGGTGTTGTGTGTGCAGATGGCAATCATACAACAACAGAATGGATCTGGAGCAGACACTTGGAATGGAGCAGCGCTGAAGCAGCATGCAAGGAGTGGAATTGATAATGCGCTTACAGATGGACAACGAAAGGCGCAATCTAGGCGTTGGCAGCAACAAGACTCTTCTTCTTTCTTCTCTTCTATTCTCTCTCCTCTTTTCTCTCAGCTGCCAACTGTGGCCTGATGTCATTGTAATAAGGTGTTCACCCATGTTGTCATGAACACCAGTTTTTGTCAAGTCTTGTAATAAAGACCGTTCACATGTCATCCCATTAGTTCCATTTTCCCTAATAATCCCATACCTACCTGATATCATTGTAAGGAACTCGAGGACGAGTTTTCATTTAGTCATGGGGGTATGATGAGACGCGGTTTACACTAGGCCGCGATATCGCGGCGGACGCGATATCGCGTCTTCTCCTGCGATATCGCGTACGCGATATCGCGTCCCGCCGCCATATCTATAAATAAGAGGCGGCACTCCCTTCATTTCCCAATCCTGGCTAGTGTAGCGAAGCTCTGGCAGATTGATCACTCCAGAGTTAGAATTTTTCCCCATGTGCCCGCAGTAGGAGTCCTAGAGTGAACGGCTCTTTATTCGAGCAGCTTGTAACCTGAACCCAAGTTGTGTACGGCAATAAAGACGAACTTGTTTGGATAAACCTTGCAGCACGTGGTTTCATTTATTGCTTTATTTCCTGCTTTCCTAGTGCGTTCAAGTACGACTTGATTACGAGCGTCTACGGACGTGTACGGCTAGTCAAGGAATCGGCTGCTTGACGCAATGCATGAGTACGACTCAATTACGAGCATTGGATGCTTGGTAACCCAGTAGCGTATTCCAGGATTCTGCGCTTGGTAACTCCCGGGTCTAATGTGTACGGCTAGTTGAGGAATCGGCTGCTCATTGCTAGGCTAGATCGTGTGATAAGTACGACTTAGTTACGAGCACCCACGGGTGTGTACGGCTGGCTAAGGAATCGGCTGCTTATCACACGTAGGCTAAATAGGTGCCTCAGTACGACCACTTCGAGCACTTGCGTTACGTGTGGCGATCCCAGTAACGATTAGCGTTTGGTAAGCTGCAGTTGCATAGTTCAGGGTGTGTCCGGTAAGTGGGAACGGATGCTGACGCTAGTTAATTTAGACTTAGATTTTTAGTTAGAGTTAGCTTAGTTTCTCAACCCTTTCTCCTGGTAGCATAGAAGATAAGCCGAAAATACCAAAAAAATCACATACCTCAGACTTGCTTAACCATACACCGTGACACTTACAAGCAAGCCTGGGAAGACAACGAACGATTAACCCCAAGTGTTTCTTGTGGCGTTAAGGCATTTAGTCTGCGGAGTTCGACCGGATCGCGCGTGTACGCTCGTTTCGTATGGTTGAGTGTAGGGGTACCTCGCCACTCATCATGCATGAAGTTGGGATATCAAACTGAAGGTAGCGCTAATTTTAGGAAATATCAATAATGGATAATTTCTAATATTATCATGACAGATGCTATATATATTTCAATCATGACTTACAAGCATTACTGATGAAACTTTTGTCAGGTGCTAATATCGGGCCCTTGATAACCAGGTGCTAATATCGGACCCTTGACATCGGACCCTTGATAACCAGGTGCTGATATTAGACCCTTGACATCAGACCTTTGATATTGGACCCTCGATATCAAGTACACAATATCGCAACCTGGATAATGATATCGAATACACAATATCGTGATTCCTGTGTAAGCCTATAAATACACATTTGGGTGCATAGGAAGGGGGGAGTGAATCAGTAAGTGTAGTAGCAAAGTCTTTTTGTTCATTTTTAGTTCATTTCAATTCTTTCCCCAGTGCATGCCCGTAGTGTGATGATTGTAATTGTACAGAACCTTTATTTGAGTGTGACGTATTTGGACACGTGCATGACCAACAATAAAGATTGAAATTACTTCATCATTGCAGCATTCACTTAGCTTTAATTGCTTAATTATTATTGCTATTTATTGTTTTCTTAATTAATATTTCTTTACCTTCATTTACTATCCCTGTTATAAAATGCGAAATGAGTATGACTTAATCACAAGCATTTAAGTGTGACTACTTGGTATCCCAGTAGTGTATCTAGGAGTGCTTAAGTAACATGCACTTGGAAATCCTAGAAGTAGTACACAAGGTTCAAGATGTGTATGGATGATTAAGGATGGATGCTCATCGCACTTAGGCTAGCTTAGATTTTGCTTCTTATTCCCTATTAGCTTAAAACAAAGTTATTTTCCATTGCCTCTACGAGTAGCACTAGCTTAGGACCACATCATACACCTCACTCTAGACTAAACCATACGTGACAAAGCAAATACTAGTCCAGGTGGGAAAACAGTGAACTGCGATCAATGTATAACTATCTAGATACCACAATTAGCTCATCTACAGAGTTCGACTAGATTGTGCGTGAACGCTCATATTCGTATGGTTGACTGTAGGGGTATCTCGCCACTCATCATTGGCACCATTGCCGAAGATGGTGCTAGTTATCTAGATTAGTTATATCATACAAAATCGTTGTAACAGAGTATTCACGATATATCTTTTAGAAAAGAAATTAATTTCAATTAAGTCACACACAATTCACAACAATGTCTCTCTCACAAGACTATGACAATGCAACAACTAGTAAGACAATTCATTGGAGAACCAATGAATTAGATGATGAAGAAGATGAAGTTTGGAGTACTCAATCCTATGCAGGGGTCTCCTATGTACATAAACGAAGACAACATCATCCCAACTCACAAATTCATAACCTACCTAGTGACGATGAACCCCTGCTAGCCACTAAGAGCCTAATGCATATACAAGAGGTTGTTTGAATATCCCGCAAGCATCGCAAGGAAAACCATCTACCTAGGCTTGATTTAAACAACTTTCCCAAGTTTTTAGGAGGCTATGATTTAGATTCGCAACATCATTTACAAGCCTTTCATGATGCTTGTGTATGGAACAATATTGATAATGGATGGCAAAAAATTAACCTCTTTCCTCTGACACTCATTGGCCAAGAAAAAGTATGGTATAGGTCCTTAAGACCAAAATCAATTCAACATTGACCAACAATGATAGAACTCTTCAATGAAAGATATCAAACTTATTCAAGAGTGTCAGCCTTGAGGAGACAAATCCAAGAGTGGAAACAAGAGCAACATGAACCCTTGAACATGGCCTTAGAAAGATACTATTCGTTGTTAAATAATTGCCCAGGCCATGGGTTTTCTGAGGAGAGGCTAATGTATCACATCATAGATGGGCTCTGTAATGAAACAAGGGAGACCCTAGGGATGTATGCCCCATGTCAACTATATGAGCTACAGACCCCACCAATTCCAAGAGCTTATTAAGTAGGTAGCAAAAGAAGATGGAGAAATAGCTAAATGGAAGAATGTTGAAGGCCCTCAACAGGACCAAAATCTAAAAATTATCAAAGGTCCATGATCATGAAGAGGAGAAATCAACTCACCTCAAGGAGATGGAATCATCTTTTCCAATAACAATCACTAGATGAAATTGAGGCAAAGATCAATAAGATGACGAAATGGATACATGAAAAATGTGGAGAATATGCTAACACTATTAGAGGTAGAACCATGATGAACCAAGAAATAGGACAGAACATCACTAGACAATAGAAAAGAAGGGTTGAAGAGAATAAGGATAAGAAGTCAACTGCCAATCATATGTATCAATGTAATATTTTCCTGTACAATCACCCCAAAGGCCAATGTCCAATCTTGTCACATTTACATGAGCATTAGGGAGGAATGTTACATCTAGATTTCGTACAAAAATACTGGGTTCAACCACAATGGCAAAAACCCCAGTCGTAGGGGAGGCCATCGTCAAACTAGTCACACCCTTCCTACCATCCAAACCCAAGCGCTTATTATGTTTGGCATCTTGTTTTCCCAACTGGGTCAACATCCTCTATCTCACCACATCGTTATCATTCTCCTAAGTACTATCAACCTATGTTCATGTTCTCTCCCACAAGATCACAACCTCATGTTCCTTGCACTTCTCCTCACCCTCAATATTCTCACCCTTCACCTGCTTCTACATCGCCACCAATAGTACCAAAAGGGTTTGCACCACAGCATCAACCCACAAATGTTACTTGTGCTACTACTGTCAACCACAGTGGGAATCATTCACAATGTCAAAAGTATCCTTTCTTTAGGCACGGCCAAAGAAAGAGACAGCACACTTCCAAAACCACTATATCCTCCAACCCAGCACAAGTCCAACGTTGTGATGCATCTACCTCCTCAAACACAATGTCTCATATTGCCTTATCAGTGCCACCAATCAATACTCCAACTACCATGTGACCCAATGAATATAACCACATAGGAAGACATATTAATCCTACCATCTTATAGTCGTGGGTGCCATAGTGGACCAACTTCTTATCAATTAAACACATCTTATAACTTGCCCCACTATGTCAACTTTAATCAAGTGTGTGAACCCCAATTTGGGTATATTCCAAACACCCCATCAAAAGACACCCAATGGTTTGGATATGACCAGGTCCCAATATTTCCAAAATGCATGGATCCCAACCTTCCATTTATTAATTCTTGCCATGATCAAAAGTTTAGTTATGGGGGACATCCTCCATTCTAACAAGCAGAATTAATAAATATTTTTCATTTTCTTTAATTTTACAATTTTTTTTTTCCAGTTTTTCATCTTTCAATTTGTTATTTTATCTTTTTATTTATTATTTTATTATTTTATCTTTTTTAGGGTAATCTCATCGATAAATAAAATACTCATGTGACCTATTGGTTGAGGTGTTGTTCTATGCTATCAAGTCTCAAGTGACTAATTATTTGGACAGTGAGCCCACAACATCCACCCTCCCATTCTATTAATAAGAGGTTCTACTCTAGGTATGATGATATTCTTGTCATCATGAAAACTAAAAAGTAATTTTTTGTTCATTATGCCCAGAGAAAAGAATGATGGACTAAGAAGGAATGGCCAGGGTGTGACATCAAGGGGACTTGTGGATTCTCTTTAGTTGCATCTGTAGGTGCTATCATGCAACCTGGTTGTACTAAGATCCTTGTAGATCTAATGAAAAATGGGAGTAAGAGCAATAAAGTCACTCAATAAAGAAACTCAATGATGTTCTAGGGGATCCCACTAGAAAGAAAGGCATCCATGCCTAATGGTTGGTGGCTTCTCTAGTTCACTGTTGAAAGGAACACAGTGCCAAAGCAGCTTGAAAAAAAATGTGCCGCAAAGAAATTCCAAATTACTCCTCCATTGGAAAAAACACCAAGTGATCGTACACCTTGTTGTCATGATGCTCTTATGGTTGTTCATCCTTGGATGAAACAATGTAATGTCACTAATCAGTGGATTGGACTTGGGCTTGATTCTGGAGCAACAGACTAATGACACATTAATCACGCCCTACACCTAGGATTCATTGTGCCCTAGGTTAGTTACCTTGCGTCCCAATCTCTGCAATCCCTTCTATGATTTGTTTCATCTCACTGTCTAAGTATTTCTAACTTGTGTCTTATGTGGCATAGAATTCATACCTCATCGTGGTGGTATTTAACATGTGTGTGTTTTGTTGCATCAGTGTAGATTACATTCAACCCTTCTAGTGCCTATGGACATTTTAAGGTGTGGTTACGCAAGGGCATTATAGGTTGGAACCTACTTTGGGCAGGACCCACTTGTGTGACTTTTGTAATTTGTACTTGTTGCACACCACCACATCATTTTATATCCTCTGAGTACTTCATTACCAAATCTATTCTTTCCTTTGTCATCATTTTATCAAACATTCCTCAAAACCATTACATATCCTTTTATGTGTCACCTAAACAAATCAGGTCTAACATTAAACTTTTAGGGCAAATTCCTTGAAAAATTTCTAACTCTAAAATCACACTAAGTAAAGAATTCAACATTTATTAAAGGCAATGAGGAAGGTATGAAATAATTGAACTTCTTTTAATAACCTTACTAACAATTGATATTTGTGTGATTATAGATGGGCCCTAAAAGAGGACAACAAGGAGGACCTTCCCAAGGTGCAACTAAATGCCCAGGGGGAGGCAAAGGCCAAGGACCTCATGCAAAACATGCAGAGCAGGAGGCATAATCATTCAACATCCATCATGGAACTCCTGTCACTACACAATCTGGCCAAGCAAAAGGTGGAGAGGTCAGGGCCCCAGCCTATGAAGAGGAATGATGGCTATTTTCTGCATGGCATGTCAAGGCCAATCAAGTGTTCCCGCAGCTACTGTGTCCATGGGAAGTGCCGACTCCATCAAACATTGGAACATCAACATGGATGAATCATAATCCTTGGATAGAAGAGGAGAAACATCAGGCGCTTCTTCAACAATATCAATCTCAAAAGCTTAGAGCATAGGACAAAGGAAAGGCACCCATGGAGGAGCCACCACCACCGGGAATCCCATGAGTTCCACAAGTTTTGTCTTTTGTGTTTGTGCCCAAATTTTTTTTAGTTCCACATTGTGACATGAAATAGTCCATGGTCATTCAATAATCTCATGCCTATCCCCTATTTGTAATTGAATGAATTTTTTCCTCACTTTCTTTGACTTGAGGATGAGTTGTTATTCAGTCATGGGGGTATGATGAATCGTGGTTTGTTAGGTGCTGATATTGAACCCTTGACTTCAAACCCTTAATAACCAGGTGCTAATATTGGACCCTTGACATCAAACCCTTGATAACTAGGTGTTGATATTGGACCCTTGATAACTAGGTGCTGATATTGGACCCTTGACATCGGACCCTTGATATCGAACCCTTGATATCGGGTACACGATATCGCAGCCTGGATAATGATATCGAATACACAATATCGTGATTCCTATGTAAGCCTATCAATACACATTTGGGTGCACAGGAAGGAAGGAGGGAGTCAGTAAGTGTAGTAGTAAAGACTTTTTGTTCATTTCAATTCTTTCCCCAGTGCATGCCCACAATGTTATGATTGTAATTGTACGAAACCTTTATTCAAGTGTGACGTACTTGGACACGCACATGATCGACAATAAAGATCGAGATTACTTCATCATTGTAGCATTCACTTAGCTTTAATTGCTTAATTGTTATTGTTATTTATTGTTTTCTTAATTAATATTTCTTTACCTTCATTTACTATCCCTAGTATTAAACGTGGAATGAGTACGACTTAATCACGAGCATTTATGTGTGACTACTTGGTATCCCAGTAGCATATCTAGGAGTGCTTAAGTAACATGCGCTTGGTAATCCCAGAAGTAGTACACGAGGTCCAAGATGTGTACAGATGATTAAGGACAAATGCTCTTTGCACTTAGGCTAGCTTAGATTTTTCTTCTCATTCCTTATTAGCTTAAAACAAAGTTATTTTTCATTACCTCTAGGAGTAGCACTAGCTTAGGACCACATCATACACCTCACTTTGGACTAAACCATACGTGACAAAGCAAATACTAGTCTAGGTGGGAAGATAGCGAACTACGATCAATGTGTAACTATCTAGATACCACAACTAGCTCATCTACGGAGTTCAAGCAGATCATGCATGAATGCTCATATTTGTATGGTTGAGTGTAGGGATACCTCACCAGTCATCAGTTACCAAAGAGAATAACATCCATTAAGGTAAATGAACCATGAGTTTGGGAAAGAAACTATTTTAAAACATGCTATAGTTTTGATTTAGTTTACCTTTAACATTGGATGGTGCATCTTTTCTTAAGTTTTTAGCTAATTAACTATTACCTTCTGCAAGGCCCCATGGATTTGGCCATGATTTAACAAATTGGCTATTTATAAAGCATCATACTATATTTTCAATCCTTTGCATTATATAGGATACCATTATAAATTAATTTGTATGAGGTCAAAACTTATAGAATTTCTAATTATTGTGGGATTAAGAATTTTTAAACATGACCCTATGCCTAGCATGCGCAATGTTGGTATCAACACTAACTTGTCTTGAAGTTTCTCATTTCCTGCCTCTAGCTTGAATCATCCACACTCCCATAGTGCACTACAATCTAGCATCCATAATGTTACCACGAACCTCCATTGGACCCTCTTAATTAATATGTGCATAAAACACATGCATGAAGGGCTAGAATACCTTCATAATAAAGGAAATTGCCTTGGTATCACTTTAAATTCATTTTACTAGAAAAATCTAGAATTGCATAAGCACCTCATCACAAAGCCTATTTCTCTACATTGTAGTTGCATGTATTCAAACCTAAACAACTACTTCAATTCACAATCATTTTTTCATTGAAAGGAAAAAAAATACAAATTGATCCTTTTGCCCTATGTGAAAAAAATAAAAACTAATCAACCAAATTCCTATTATTTTTCATTTTAGTAGGTTTTTAGCTAAAAAACGATTTTGTAAAACAAAATTGAGTAATGACAATATAATTGACACTAAGGATGAAGATGGCAATGGATTGTTGACTATTATTAATGAATCATGCAATAGGCTTGTCAACAAGCATGTGTTGACACAGCCCTGTCGACACATGGTTAGATGCATCAATGCAATGTCTAGTCTTGCCTATATAAATGCATGTACCAACTGCATTTATGGCACATTATGTCATTCATGTAACCAAGTTCTTACAATTTTCTTCCATCAAAGTTAGAATATTTTCTAAGTGCCCGCAATAGGACTTTAAGGATTATATGAATCTTTATTTAAGCATCAATGTACCTAAACACTTTGATGTGTCAGCAATAAAGGCAATATTCTTGGAATTCCTTGTAGCACTTAAGACTAGTTTAATGTTTCTATTATGCACTTTATTACTTATGCATTTTATATTCATGAACTTAGTCCTTAATATTCTTAATAATCACACATAAGTACAACTGCCTCAAACATACCATTAATGCTTAGTAATCCCACACGGAATCGGCTGCTTATCACACGTAGGCTAAATAGGTGCCTTAGTACGACCACTTCGAGCACTTGCGTTACGTGTGGCGATCCCAGTAACGGTTAGCGTTTGGTAAGCTGCAGTTGCATAGTTCAGGGTGTGTCCGGCAAGTGGGAACGGATGCTGACGCTAGTTAACTTAGACTTAGATCTTAGTTAGAGTTAGTTTAGTTTTCTCAACCCTTCCTCCTGTTAGCATAGAAGATAAGCCGAAAA
>MNCI01009759.1:247133-329879 GCA_015680685.1 Gnetum montanum
GACTTGCTTAACCATACACCGTGACACATACAAGCAAGCCTGGGAAGACAACGAACGATTAACCCCAAGTGTTTCTTGTGGCGTTAAGGCATTTAGTCTGCGGAGTTCGACCGGATCGCGCGTGTACGCTCGTATTCGTATGGTAGAGTGTAGGGGTACCTCGCCACTCATCACATATGAATACGAGTGTTTCACACACGATCCAGTCAAATTCCAAGGACTAAGTGCTTATGCACCTCTGTGGAACAAGGATGGGTTGGTTAATTGTTGTCTTCCCAAACCTACTTGTATGTCACGATTGTATGGTTAAGTAAGCTTGAGGCATATGATTTTTATATCTTTTATGTTTTTATGTCATGCGCTAATAGGGAATGAGAGAGATAACTAAGTGACTAATTTAACTACTCATTAACTAGGCTTTAATTAATCCTAACACCAGTATCTATTCTCACTTGTTGTACACATCTTGAACCAATGCAACACTACTGGGATTACCAAATGCTAATAGTTACTGGGTTACCAAGTGTTACACACAGGCTTGAAGTGATCGTACTAAGTGTATTTACTTAGGAGAGTTGTAGGGAGAGAGAGAGAGAGAGAGAGAACATTAATTAACTAAGAAAGAATTTAATAATAGTAATTAACATTAACTAATCTATTCTAGATGTTGCAAGGTTTATCATAAAGTTCATCTTTATTGCTGTACACAAGGTGTGCTCAGGTACACAATGCTCGAATAAATATCTATTCACTAATGGACTCCTACTACAAGCACATAGAAATAATTCTAACTATGGGAGGGAGAAAAGACAAGAGTTCGGCTAAGGGTCTAACTATCTAATGCAAAACCAAGTGTGCCTGCCTCTTATTTATAGGCAAGGAGGTAGGTCGCAATATTGGGTATTCGACATTGCATGGTAGGCTCCGATATTGTGGACCCGATATTGCGGTTCATCACCTAGTAATGAGAAGAATAGGTCTTAAGATCAAGGGGCCTCAAAAGGTGGTAACCAAGGAAAGAACAATGACAAGCACTATGAGAAAGACAAACATGGTGATCGGGGTAGGGATCGAAAAAGAGGGGTAGTAGGCATTACTTTGGTGCTGGTTCTCCCTCTTCACCTTCATCATCTTTCTCGTCCAACTTCAACAGAGGAAGTAGAGGTTCAGACCATGGTAGAAATAATAGAGATTGGGATGACAATGAATGGTGGGATAGGGATGATCGTAGTTCCTACCAAGACAACAAGAACCAGGGACATGAGCAGCAACATGGGGAAGGACATCATAGAGAACAAAGATAAAGCATAACTCATTGTAGGCATTATAGCCATGATAGAGATCACAAAAATCATCATGACTATGATGAGCCCCTACTAGGTACCAAAAAAATACTGAATATTTTATAGGCTATTAGAATTTCCACCAAACATTTAAAGGATAGCTGCATTAAATGGTTGGATATGAATAATATCCCTAATTTTGAAGAGGAATATAATTCAAATCCATAGAATCATTTGCAATTCCTCCATGATGCTTATGCCTTGTAGAATATAGAAAATGAAAGACAAAAGCTGAAATTATTCTCAAGGACACTCATAAAGGAGGTACAAAGTTGGTACTAGTCCTTGGAACTAGAATTCATTTGACAATGAAATATGATGCTAGAGTTATTCAATGATAAGTACCAAACGTACTCAAGAGTGCCCAATATGAGGAGGCAAATCCAAGGGTGGAAACAAGTTACTCATGAATACTTGGATGCGACCATGGGTAGGTACTACTCTTTGTTGCACTGATGCCTAGGTCACAGATACTCTCAAAGGGATCAACTATGCCATATCATAGATGGGATCAAAACTAAAACAAGGAGAACCCTTGGGGCTTATGCCCAAGGAAGACATTCTAACCTAAGGGTTCATCAAATTCAAAGTCTCATTGAGAAAGTGGCTAAAAAGGAAGGAGAGATGAAAAAGCTAGAAAGTGTGGAAGAATACAACAGAGATCCCTCCATCCATAAGAGGGATGCTCGTTTCTATGAGAATGAGGAGAAGGCACCACTTGATGAAGTGGTACAAAGGAAAACCTTACAAATTCAAAATTTTGTTCTTAAAATCTCAACTATGGTTGACAAAATGTGGTACTCCTTGGATGAGAAATTCCAAGCTACTTTAAAGATTGTAGAAGAATGTAAGAATCAAGGAGGAAGTGGTCATGAGTGAAGGAAGAAAAAAGATGTTGAACGTGAATATCGTAGAGATAAAGGTAAAGCTATAGTAGTAGAGGAGGTTGGAGATTCAGAAACTGATGATGATGGTTGTGACATATGCCATATGAAAATCCCAAGGGTTATTGCCCTATCTTGTCACACCTATAAGAATCTAGGATGTATGCTCTAAATCCTAGACTAGAAAAACAACAAGCACCCAAATGGTTATCTTATCCACAAGGCAACTATCAAGAGCAAATTTACCAACAAGTTTACTATCTAAGT
This sequence comes from Gnetum montanum, assembly GCA_015680685.1. Classification (NCBI taxonomy): domain Eukaryota; kingdom Viridiplantae; phylum Streptophyta; class Gnetopsida; order Gnetales; family Gnetaceae; genus Gnetum; species Gnetum montanum. Next base: position 249,628 of record MNCI01009759.1, read on the forward strand.
GATGCGCCATCTCAACCTCATGAACAATTCTAGTAGTGGAAACATCCATATTCATGGGGAATGCCACCTCCAAGGTAGCAATATCCTTATCACCAACTAGATCCATATGGGTACTACATTCAAAATCCCATCTCTCCACGTGACTCTTCTAGTCATGCTTCTTTCCCACATCACTATTATCCTCCTGAATACTATAGAGCACCTTCACCAAGGAGGGAGTCTCCATTTTCCTACTATCCTCCTCAACACTCTTCCATTCTTGCACCACCATCTTCAACTCCTCTACCACCCACTCCATCCATGCAGGGTGAGATACCTTCCGAACCACATAGGGGAATGCTACAAGAATAGTAAACTTACAACCAACTCCTCAGTCAAGTGGTTCTAAATCCAAGCCTCACAAAAGGCCATTCTTCAGAACCAATAGCCCCACAAAGCTCTCACAAACATTGGTGACTATTAACCCTGCTACTTCCACCTCTAAGATTTCTATTGAACAACCTTTGAACCAAAGTGCTCCCCAGTTGCACACTATCATGTTGACCCATGCAGTCATAGATTAGATCAACGATGGCCATCTTCTCAGGAAGAAATATGATCCTAGGAGTCCTCTTATATACTTACAAACTACCAAAAATGAATCATGTAAGGCTCTTTTGGACTTAGGTTTTGGAGTTAACCTGATTTTGCAAGAAATGTACAAAGCTTGAAACCTGTCACCCTTAAAAAAGAGTAACATCAAACTAGAGATGGCAGACCAATCCGTCACTGTTCCTTTGGAATTAGTGGAAGATATCATGGCCACTATTTGTGGGTGGTCATATTCTATCGATTTTCTGGTAATCCATGTGGAAAAAAGCAAAGGGGACTTGCCTATTGAAACACCAAAAAAAATTCAATTTTCCAACTTAAGGCAAGGTTTCATTGTAAATGTAAGATTTGTAGTCCATGAGCTACAATCTTGCATACTTCAACTTTTTGAGATTGAAAAATGCCTCATAAGTTGCTACTGCCTCATTTTCCAAGTGAAAAATGGTACCTCATGTCTATATTTGGGCTTGGGATGGCTTAAAATACCTTGGGAATTGCCAAATTTGGCATTTTCATGGGTTTTTGTAGAGGTATAGACTCAACTACGCTGGAACCATCTAGCCCTTGTGTAGATGGTGTTGGGTTTTCATTTCCAACCAAAACCTAGTGTAGTCACCAACAAAACTCAGCATAGATGTAGCATTGGAATTGTTGGGATTTTTCATTTTTCCAATAGTGGCCAACGTAGTCACCCCAAATCTTCAGCTGTTGCAACATGGCCAGCATAAACATCTATTTTACCAGTAGTTTCCAACAACCTCAGCATAGTCCACTATAGTCAACATAGTTGGGATGGTATTAGCGTAGTCACAAAAGTCTGTTTACTATTTATAGTATCTGGATGGGCTTTGGTATCTTCAGTGTATCCAAACTTACTATAAATGACCATCTACACTAAGAATTAATGACTGTTACACCTGCAAATAGATATTAATCTGTTGGTAATTATGACAGTAATGTATAATGCTAAAAATAGCAATTTCACAGCCTCTAAAGACCAAACATGAACACCTTAGTTCAGTTCCAAAATGGGAAAAACAATTCAACATTTTTGCAACCAAGAACCTTTATGACCTTAAAACACCTTGGAGAGTGAATTGGTATCTATGCTAGAAGACTTCCAACGTGATACCACTACTTCAAGGGTGGAATACCATCAGTGATCAAAATTTTAGATTCTAGTGAAAACTAGTAGGAAGTTGTTGGAAACTAGGGTTGGAAAGTATCTAGATTGTGGGGTTTCAAGTGTAGACTTCAAGCTTCAATGCACTTCAAGCACCTTCTAAGTGACCTTGTTGTGCACCTAGCACACAAATTTGTACTCATTGAACCTTGTACTTTATGCATTTTCCATTTCAATAAATTTATAATTCATCGTTATTTAGATTTAAGTTTATATTTTAATTTTTGTCTATTTTCATTTTAAATCTACAATTCAGTTTTCATTTCTATTTTCGTTTCCATTTCCATTTTCATTTACATTTTCATAAGTCATTGGGGTGATTAACCAAACCATCCATGGTGCCTTGAATCCTATTTTTTGGATGCCCTTGGGATTCGAGGCTAAAACTATTCCAGCACCTTGGAATTTTTGATTTCTATTTCAGCAACCAAATTTCCAAGTCTAATAGTTTTCTAGCACTAGAAGGGCCTTTGCACAAATTCTTAGCCCAAAAAACCCTTTTCCAATCTTTTCTAAATACCAAGTTTGTTACATTTTCAAATTTTAAAGCCTGTAAACATATTCCATCAAAGCCAACATTACTACCCAAGCCCTTTCCCTAATACCCCAACGTAGTTGTGGTAAGAAAGTTGGGTTTTGATTGTACTTTCATAGTAGTTGGTGGATTCCTTGGAATCAACATAGTCTATCTTGAAGACCTAAATCCAAAAACCCAACTACATCTACTATGAAATTTTGTAGTAAGGCCAACATAGATGCCTCCAAAATGCGAGCATAGTCCTTGGAAAACTCAAAATTTTCATATTCCATTTCTCGAAACCAATGTACAAATCTTTTGGCAAAATTTTTCCAGCTAGATTTTCCAACTAAAAACCCATTTCCATCACCTACCTCAGCATAGTTAGGTGGAAAATACAACTGTCTACTGCATACCCTTCAGCATAGACAGTGCCACTAGAAACACCAATGTAGTTGGTATTACCAACTTTGAAACCACAACATCCATTTTCCCAAGGGTGGTATACACCACTTACATGGTAGTAGCAGTGTCAACAGTTGTTTCCATTTATAGCCAACTAGACCATTAGGAAATCCAACTTGCTAAAATTTTTACTAAAAATAATAAGAGGTCAAAACAAAATCTTTTGACAATGTCTTTCAACTGTTCAACTTTCTTGCCCCTTAACCTAACAAATATTGCATCCAACCAAGATGCAATTCATGTTTATGACCATGAAAGACCCTATGGTCATAGAACAAAGATAATCACTTACGCAAAGAGGCAAAAACCTTAATTTTGCAAACATTAATAAGGAGTTCTACAACTTCCTTTATGCCAAGATATAAGTTGGTCTCTTGATACCATATTACGAACCTAATGCTAAGAACCAATTCAAAATCATACACTAGGATGTGAAAGAATATATCCCCATCCCCTTATGACCAAATCTCCCTCACCAATTTTTATGCACAAATGCTCATAAAACTCCTAGAGGTTAATGAGTTTAGTAAGGGAATTAGCTCTAAGGATTATCAAGAAGAGGAAGATGAGTTTGAGGCTAAACAGGAGCCAAACACATTCATTGGAAGTCTTTTTTAATCTTTGGCTCCCCAAACCACTACACCCAACTCCACGTCTCTTACCTCATCAATGGGATAAGTCCCTTAGCCCAACTCTCCTCCTGTCCATCCTACCATGTTTGAGTCTACACCCATTATTGCTACACACGATGCATAATACATGTCTCAACCCAACTTCTTATTCTCATTAATGTCCTTTGTCACACAACCTCACACTGTTCACCTAGCCTTGGTAATTTCTACCTCACCATCTCCCTTTTTCATATTGGTAGGACCCTCATTAGGACCCCAAGCAATACAAGCTTCTCATACTCCTTTCACCCCCTTCATACCACAAGTTCCAACTCAAACTTTTTTCTCCTTGTTTAGCCCACCTATGATAGTGGCCACATGACCTCTCCCCTCTATGCCAACATCAATTGTACAACCTCAAGCTTTACAACTCCCTCCTCAACCATCAATGCAAGTACTACAACCCATAGGGACATACCAACACTTGGATCAAACCTTCAAAATGATCCAAGACCTTAATGAAGAGCGATGAAAACTCAAGGCCAATACAAATTAGATGATCAAGATTCTAGACTTCTACCAAGATGATCCTATAAGCCCTATGATGCCTCAAATAACCTTGCCTGTAGGCTTGTCTATTCCAAACTTCACCAAATACAATGATGAAGGGGATCCCAATGCACATCTAGTCAGCTTTCAGTCTAAGTGCCTCTATTTGTAAGCTTGGCCACATACAATACTAAGAATATTCCCCACATCTCTCAAAGGTAAGGCTCTAGATTGGTATCGAAATTTTCCTAGAGGTTCCATTTCTTCCCTTGGGAATTTGATTAACCAATTTTTCAACCACTTCAAATACAACTTGAAGTCAAATGCCATGTTGGACCAATTGATGAAGGTGAAGCAGGCACCACTTGAATTGGTCAAAAGGTTCATTCAAAGGTGGAACTCAACACTTAACAAAATCCTAGAGCCTATTGTTGAAACTCATCTCTTGGCCATCCACAAGGGAGTAGTAAATGACTTTATCAAGTCAAAGCTTTACTACCTAGAGCCCCGATCACTAAGCCAAGCCTTCTCACAAACTAAGAACATGAAGGAGGCAACTAAGGCAAGTAACGATCTGGCCTATGTGGCATATAAAAACCAACATTTAAGGAAGGATGGAGATAAAACCAAGCAAGAACATCCAACTGTGGATGTAGTAGCAAAAGACTCAAAACAAGAAGAGAGGCAAGGATCACCATCATGCAACACATCTTCTGACTCATCCCAACCATCCACTTCCTATGCTCCAAATCAACCAAAATCAAACTTTCGACAAAAGGATAGGTCTAAGTACACTAGGTTGCCTATGAAACCCTCTGAGCTTCTAAAACAATTACTTAAAGGTGACTATATACAACATAAGAAACTGTCTAAAGAGGCTTGTAAGAGACATGATCATCTTTGTGACATAGTTAGAGAGCCAATGATAGCTACCAAAGATGATCCCAAGCTCTAAAGTACTTTAGACTCGATAGATACTATCATTATCATTAAATGGCTAGTCATGACATCTATTTTTGCCTAGCATTAAAGGATGACCTCCAGAAGATGATAGACTGCAAAGAGTTGGTATTGTATAAGTCCAACTCTATAAGTGCTACCAAAAACTCCTATATTGTAGCCTCAATCATGAAAACCAAACAATCTAATCCTCCTACGAAATTATTTTTCCATCAGAGTACCATCATGATCATAAAACACAAAGCCTAGAGATCCATTCATCATATGGGTAACATCCACTCTAGCCCCTAAGAAGCCCTTCATTATATGTGTCCCACCTTCAATGGCATCAACATCACAACAAAGACCACAAGTTGCTAATCTTCCAAAGCCTAGGAAACCATTTGTTATCTAGGTCCCTTCACCTTCAAGAAGTAAGCCTATAACAACCCATGACAAAAGCCCACCTGTAGTGTCCCACAACTTAGAGGTTAGCAAGAAACCATCATTACAACAACAATGAAATCAACCTATCACCAAACCAACAACAAATTCCACTAAAGGTAACCAACAAAAAAAGGCTTCAAAACAACCTACACCAAGATCAACTACATACATGGACAAGGGGCCCAAGGCACATACATCATAACCTAAGCCACAAACTTTAGGAAGGATGGAGGAGGTTAGAACCACTAAGGCCAAAAAATTACGAGCTAAGAGAAAGAATTTCCTCACAATGATCGAACGAGTCAATGGTCACTTAAAAAAAAGAACACATAGTTGAACTTGTATGACCTAGTTGTGACTTCTCTTTCTCATAGGGATGCACTAGCTCAAATATTAACCTCTATCCCTGTGAGTGGAAACATGCCCATCAACAAAGAATTAATCTACTTTGTCATTGAGCCAGCTTCATTTAGGGAAAATGGGCATCAACCAATGCTCAACTTTCATGACAGTGAGGTGAAGGTTGACTCTAGAAATGGAGAAGTGTTATTCGCCCCTCTCCTCATCGGTTAACTATGTCAACATTGACCAAGGTTCAGAGATGGAGTTTCAAGAGGAAACTCTTAATACTTAAACTAAGGCCACCAACAACAAAGACAACACCGGTGCTAGCAACATCAACTCTACAACACAAAGTAACCAACGAAAATGCATACAACTCGCCATGATTAACAAGAAAGGTGGTGAACATAAAGTTATGCCAAAAAGATTCCTTGATCTCTCAAAAGTCAAACAACAAGTTCATAGTAAACACCTTATCACTTCTTTTGTTAATGGTTGTTTGTTTACTTTCGCAACATGTTGTTTTTATCCTTATATGCTCTTTCGAGAGCATCCCATACTTATTAGGCAAGTATAGATCACAACCCGCCAAGGCCTAAAATTGGTAGCCTACTAGGGCCTAAAATTGGCAATCTTATAGCCTTCCTTTTATCTGTCTTATGTGCACATTATGGCTTGTTATACTTGGCTTTACACTTTTATGTTTGCTTTTTATCACCAAGCCTTCTCATGCTAACTCAATGTATAGTGATTACAGTGAAGCACTACCTTTAACTTTATATCTAGGCTCTTAAGAGGATCTTGTTTATCAACCCCCATGTAATGGACTTATCCTTGGGAAATGGGAATTCCTAATTGGATGATAGTAGAGTTCTTTATTCTAGATTCTGCACCAAAAATAGGCAAATAAGTTGTAACTTAACAATTCTAAAAAGTTCAAGCAGTATGGACCGTGGAAAAGATACATTGATATCTATCCAAACAATGACCCTAAAAGACTTGGTACATATTAGGCCACAACATGACAAAATCAAATTTTCACTGGACATAGTAAGGTTGAGTGGTTTTTTTTTTTTTTTTTGGTGTAATAATTGCTTTTGCAGCTTGAGCACTCCTTTAGGTGCAATTCAATGACATGAATGTAGTGGGAGGATAACTCCATGGCCAGACATGGCATCCATGGCTTTTATTTTCTCTTGAACATTCTTGGGGACCCTCCCCTTTGGTCCTAGGAGAGAACACTATATTTCTTACTCAGGTCAAGGGTATGAGTCCTTTCAATGAAGTTTTAAATGATTACATAAGAATGAAAACATCTCCCATATCGTTAAGACACATACATTATTCTAAATATGCTCTTTCACCTTCTACGCTAGCCACTAAAAGCCCAGCACCTTTGACACGTATATGCTATTTTAGGTGCATCTGGGGGTTCGTCATTGCATGCTTGCCCATTTTGCTACTTATATGCCATTGATGCAATATTGCAGCTATCGGGCCATGGAAAGAAGGATTAAGTAGTCAATTGCAGAAGCCACTAATTATAGGTACCCCAAAATTGAACCGAATTGAGGTTGAAGCAGCATATGAAAAAGTTAGTAATGTGATTGATTCTTCGCTGGACAACATGCTCTATGTTGGGCTAACGGAGAATCACAAAGAGTCTGCTATAATCTTTGCAACCTTTATGGAGCATAGTTGATGTTAGAACCAAAACCTTTAAGTAATAATAGTAGTGATTTCAAAAAAATTATTGGGAGTAGATTTAACAAAGACAAGTGAAAGAGGAGTCAACCTTAGCGATGGCCAGAAGCAAAGGGTTTCGATTGCAAGGGCAGTCTATTTAAATATGTGTACGTCTTTGATAATCCTTTAAGCGCACTTGATGCTCATGTTGGTCGTAAGGTATTTGACAAATGCCACAAGGAGGAGCTTAAGTAAAACAAGTGTTTTGGTTACCAATCAATTCCATTTTCTTAGACATGTAGACAGGATTATTTTGATCTATGAGGGAATGATCAAAGAGGAAGGAACATACGGTGATCTTATCAACAATGGGCCATTTTTCAAGAAATTTGGAAAATGCAGGGCAAGTGGAGGATCAGATAGAAGAAAGTGCTAGAGATCTTGGCTCATTGGTTCCAGTTTCTGATGTGAACGGCAACATAAGCAAGGAAGAAGAGAACGTTCCTGCAGAAAAGGAAATGAAAGAGAAAGCTGAATCGAAATCTGTTCTCCCAAAGAAAGAGGAGCATGAAACTGGTGTCATTAGCTAGAATGTGCTTCAGAGGTATAAAAATGCTTTGGGAGGCACATGGGTTGTGTTTATTCTGTTTTCCTGCTATGTTACATCTGAAATCCTAAGAGTTTCAAGCAGCTCCTGGTTAAATGTGTGGACAAAGTGGAATTCCTCACAAAAACATGGACCAATGTTTTATAATGCTGTATATGCTATTTTGTCATTTGGTCAGGTGACTGTGTTATTGATGAATTCATTTCGGCTCGTGCTTTCTAGTTTGTATGCAGCAAAGAGGCTACATGATAGTATGCTACAGTCTATATTAAGAGCCCCGATGTCCTTTTTTCTTACCAATCCCGTTGGGCGAATCATCAACAGATTTGCAAAAGATACTGGAGACATAGACCGAACTGTTGTTGCTTACGCAAATATGTTTTTGAACAGATATTTCAGCTTCTTTCAACATTTACCTTGATTGGTATAGTCAACACATTATCTTTGTGGGCAATTATGCCACTGCTTATTGTGTTTTATGTTGCATACCTATATTACCATAGTACTGCACGGGACATTAAACGTTTGGATTCAATCACACAGTCGCCAGTGTATGCACAGTTTGGAGAAGCATTGAATGGTTTATCTGCAATTCGTGCTTGTCAGGCATATGATCGCATGGCAATGAATAAATGGAAAGACAATGGATAATACCACAGGCACTAATCCTCTTTTCAGGAACGATACGATTCAATCTTGATCCTTTCAGTGAACACACTGATCCTCATCTCTAGGAAGCTTTGGAAAGAGCTCATTTGAAAGATGTGAGGAGAAATTGATTAGGCCTCGATGCAGAGGTTGTGAAGGCTGGGAAGAACTTCGGTGTGGGGCAACGTCAACTTTTAAGTCTGGCTCGTGCCCTACTTCGAAGGTGAAAATTTTTAGTTCTTGATGAAGCCACTGCAGCTGTGGATGTTGGAACCTTATCCAAAACAGCATCAGAGAAGAATTCAGATCTTGTACAGTGCTGGTCATAGCTCACCGGATAAACACAATCATTCATTGTGATCGCATCCTGCACCGAGCACGCTGTCACAGCTCTCCTTGTGAACCTCTGAAGTTTCCTCCTTTGGTCACAGCAGGCTTGATGTTGACCCTCCTTCTGCACTGCCCTGGCCACGCAGCAGAGAACCTGCAACCCCTGTGGCCACACATCAAAAAAATGATGATGACATTATTGCAGGCCCAACTTGCACGCCACACATCTTGGCCCTTCGCCTGCACCATAGCAAATCCAGCCAAAGCACATCTCCGAATGTTGATTACACTGAAGATTGCATGCCTGTGCTGGGCTAGCATAGCTATCAGTGAAACCCAGCATAGTAGACGTGGGAGTCCAATACAGGGCACTTCTAAGCCAAATTGACTTCTCGAAAGCCCCAGAATCCTACCGGAGCCTGTTCAAACCACCAAACTCACCACTTTTCATTCCAAACGTCCCAACTACGCCGAGAATTTCATGCCTACCAGCGTAGTCATAAGTGAACCCAACGTAGTCCATATGGGAAACCTCAAAATGGGTCATAAATAACTCAAATTAACTTTTGGAAAGATCTAGAACTTTGTTGCAGCCTACTAAGACTACAAAACCCTAGGAATCAAGCCAAAACTCATCATTTTTCATCACAAAACTCTCAACTATGTTGAAGATTGTATGCCTACCCTAGGCCAATGTCGTCAAGAGGTACATGGCTTTCCAGGATCCAAACAACCACCAAAATTGACAATCTCAATGCCAAAACCCTAGCTAGCAGCACTAGTAACCCTGGAAATACATGAGCATGGTTAGTTGGTCATGGAAACTCATCGAGAATCAACATTTGTGCATGACTACGATGGGAAAGCTTGTGACTACACTGGCCTAGCATAGTCCTAGTGTAAACATGTTATTCCAAATGGCCCAAAACCTAACTTGAGAAGTCCATAACCCTATTCAACTTCATCCAACTACAATGTCACTATATTTTAGCCATGAAAACACCAAATTCCACTCAACTACACTGGCCCAGCGTAGTCTAGTGGGAAATACCATGAAAACCAATTTTGTTGCCCAATTTTGACTCCAAAATGACAAATTCAATCCTTCCAAGAGCCTACGCTACCCTAGGAAGTTGGCAGAACACTAATTCCAACCCTGAAACCCCATAAATTTGTCTATTCCATGTGACTATGTTGGGGCCTACCTTGATTGTGCTAACCTAGTGTAGTTACCAATGGAAGCATCATTTTTAGCTTCCACAGGGTAAAAACAAAGTTGAAAGGTACCAATCTTTAATCCCAACCCCCTACACTAGCTGTCTAGACCATCAAGAGTTTGAAAGTGATGATATTGAACTTGAGAAACTGCCCATCAATGTTGACCATGTTGAGGATTGCATGACTACGCTAGGCCAACGTAGTCACTAGTGGAGCCCATCATAGTCACACTAAAAAGTATTAATTTTGCCTTGAAACAACCCCAAAATGACCTCATCATACCATGTAGCCTTATACCATGGCCCACTACGGTCTAAAACTAGCAAAATCTAATCCTTTTTTATTAATATTGACCATGTTTTACCACATGTATTCCATTTTGACTAACTTGACGTTGCTTCATGGTGTTTTAACTTACTTTGATCTTGTTATGCGTTATTGACCTTTATTACCATCAATTGACCTCATTTAGTTTCTACATAGCTTCAGTTTCACCATCTCTACCTTTGTGGCCTCTATTGACCTTCGTTTAGCCTTTGATTGGTGTTAGGCGATGGGGTTTGACCATTCTTAACCATGATTTGATACCATGTAACCATGACTTGCCAAGGCTTTAAACCGGCAACATGGCTCGCTAAGGCCTAAAACTAGCAAGATGTAACCATAGTTGACATGTTTGACCTTATCCTATCTTAAACTCATACCTCATAGCCGTTGTTAACCATGCTTAGACCTTGTCTGACCATGGATGTAATGTGTTTTGACTCATTTATGCATTATCACTAGAGTATTTTACATTGTTTTGACATTATTTAACCATTATATCATATAAGTGCCACTTAATGTGCTTATGTTATCATGCAAGAATGAGCCAAGAAAATAAGCAAGCAGATTTAACTAGCCTTAAAGCCTAAATAAGCCCCTTTTGTGATGTTGTTAGACCAAGTTAACCTTAAATATCCAAACCTTAAGCCTCAAAACCATCGCACTATACAGCCATAACACCCTAAAGCCTAATGACCATTGATCTTGAAGCCAGGAACATCATGGAGGGTTCCTTAGTTGAAAGTTTCCATCTAAGACCATGATGGTGAGGAGAAAACACATAGGACCAAGTTCCTAACCAAAACTTAAGCCTACTCATAACCTCATCGAGCCCTTGCAATGCAACATTAAAGCCATTACATAGCCTTGATTACATCTAACACTTACATGTTTTTTTATTAGTGTTGTTTATCATTGTTGATAGGTTGCAATGAATGACCGATGCTGATGACTCCAATGGCCTACAACAAGCAACCTTGCATGCTCTCTCTCTCTCTCTCTTTCTCTTATTGTTTAGCATAATGAATGAACTGTAAAACTTTGTAAGTCTAATGCACATTGCACAAATCCCTCTATGCTACAACAATGATGATCCATTGTGATCTAGTTTGTTGATTGTCTAGTATGGTCATATGCATCATATTGTAACAACATGTTCTCTTTGGTTGGTTTTCTTGTCCTCTTGGAGTTGTACTTGTAGGATGAAGCCCAAAAGTCATCGCAAAGGTGAAATTCATCACGGCAGCAAGTTACCATGTGACCTGAATGTGCAAGATTTGGTGAGTTTATCCTACCGTACCAAGAGTGATTATTTCACATTATTACCATTACCACTCCTTAAGCCTAATCATGTAACCTAATTATAACCTTCCTCAACCTAAATAGCTATGATGACCTATGTTTGACATTCATATATAGTGGCCATATGACACCCTTCATCATGCTTCACCTACAAGTCTATTAAATGTAACACATCTCATTCAACTAAAAAACCAAATAAAATTGGCTTTGGTAATGAAACCCAATGAAGGCTTTACCCTAACAAAAAAATGGGGAAACAAATTACCAAGAAGCTTAATAACCAATGAAACCCAAAAGGACAAATCAATTGCTTCAAACATGTAAAGGGAGGAGCCTAATGGCCAAAGAAACCTTGGAGTGAGGTGTTGGTTCCTCAAACGCATTGCTAAGTGACCAACACTTTTCAATATGAAGTGTAAAGACTTGTTAGTTAATCAACATGTCAGTGCCATATCATAGCCATGATGTCAACATTTGGAACCCATTGTTAACCCTGAGACTATTTTCCTATAACCAATGATAGCCCTTATCATAACCTTATCTCATCATCATCACAAACATTCTTTGGCATGCTTTGACACTATTGAATTAAGCATCAAGATGGAACATTGATGATGAACCTACAATGGTGTTTTGTGTTCTTTGTTAATGTCTTATAGGTTAATCCTCCAAACATCAACAAACAAAGGCCAATGAAACACCACCAAAAATTCATGTTGCAAATTGTAACCTTCATTTTCCAACTTGAGGTAAGGTTTCATTGTTGTAAATGTAAGATGTGTACTCCATGACCTACAATCTTGCATACTTTAACTTTTTAAGGCTGAAAAATTCCTCATAAGTTGCTCCTACCTCACTTCCCAACTAAAAAAAGGTACCTCGTATCTATATTTGGGCTTGGGAAGGTTGAAAATGTATTAGAAATTGGCAAAGAGGTATAGCCTCAACTACACTAGAACCATCTAATTCTAATGTAGATAGTGTTGGGTTTTCATTTCCAACCAAAACCCAACGTAGTCACCAAAAAATCTTAGTGTAGATGTAGCATTGGAATTGTTGGCATTTTTCATTTTCCATTTTCCCAATAATGGCCAACGTAGTCACCCAAAATCTTCAATAGTTGAAGCATGACCAACGTAGACATCCAATTTACTAGCAATTTCCAACAACCTCAGCATAGTCCACTATGGTCAACATAGTTGGGATGGTCTCAACGTAGTCACAAAAGTTTGTTTACTATTTATAGTTTCTGGATGGGCTTTGGTGTCTACAATGTATCCAAACTTACTATAAATGGCCATCTATGCTTAGAATTAATGATCATTACACCTGCAAATAGACATCAATCTGTCAGTAATCATGACAATGATATGTATAGTGCCAAAAAATAGCAATTCCACAGCCTATAAAGGCCAAACATGAACACCTTAGTTTGGTTCCAGAATGGGAAAAGCAATTTGGCATTTTTGTAACCAAGAAACTTTGTGACCTTGAAACACCTTGGAGAGCAAATTGGTATCTATGTTGGACATTAGAGAATCCCAACATGATACCGCTACTTTAAGGGTGGAATACCATCAGTGACCACAATTGTAGATTTTGGTGAAAACTAGCAAGGAGTTGCTAGAAATAGGGGTTGGGAAGTATCTAGATCATGGGGTTTCAAGTGTAGACTGCAAGCTCCAATGAACTTCAAGCTCCTTCCAAGTGAACTTCTTGTGCATCTAGCACATAAATAGGTACTTCTTGAATCTTGTACTTCATGCATTTTCCATTTCAATAAAGTTACAATTCATCATTGTGCATATTTAAGTTTATGTATTAATTTCTATGCCTATTTTCATTTCGAATTTGCAATTTTGTTTTTGTTTCTATTTTCTTTTTCGTTTCCATTTTCATTTCTATTTCTATTTACATTTTTGTAAGTTTCTATGTGATTGACTAGATCATCTAGGGTGCCTTGAATTCGAGACTAAACCTGTTCTAACACCTAGGATGTTCTGGTTTTCATTCCAACAACTAAATCTTGTAGGTCCAACTCCTATCATCATGGGAAGAGCATGGCTGAGCACCATAGATGCAAGGTTGAGGATCAAAGATCTTTCCTTAGAAATTTTCAAGGAAAATAAATTTGGAAAAATTAAGAAGAAGAGAGTTCCATGCATTGCATATAGTGACACAAGATGCCACTGCATGCAAAAACTATGGATCGTCAAGGATACATCACTTGAGACATGTATTCAATGTGCAAAGATCATAGAGGTTCAAAGGTGCTAGTACATAGCAACCACTAAATAGGAGGAAATTCAATGGCTAATAATTAAAAATGACACTAGATCAACAATATGCATGAAACCAACTGAGAGCCTCACCAGCTTCTATATGGAAAGCATGGATAAGTTGGAGTAGCTTCATTACCAACTCTCTGATGCATAAAGTGAGATCGATTAGGGAGAGTTGGAGATCCCTAAATCTTTTAAGCAAGAGCCAATTAAATTAGAGGCTCTACCAATAGGAATGGAGTATACATTTTTGAACAATGGTAAGCCGATAATTATCAATGTCACACTTGCTCCTATACAAAGAAAGAAATTGGTAAAGGTTGTTAACAAATGGCCAATAGCCTTTGCTTGGTCATATCATGAGTTAACAAGAATTGATCCAAGGATAGGCCAGCATAGAATTTATATAGATTCCTCAATTAAATCAAAGAGATAGCTGTGACTATGCTTGAATCCAAACCTCAAACAAATCATCAAAGAGGAGATTGAACAACTCCTCAAGGCCAGGTTCATTTATCCTATTGCATATTGCAAGTGGGTTAGTCTACTTATTATTGTGATTAAAAAAGGAGGAAAATGGAGAGTCTATATAAACTTCAAGCTATTATACAAAGGCCATTTCCCATTTCCATCTATGAACCAAGTGCTAGATACTATTACAGGGCATTGTTACTAAAACTTTTTGCATGGTTATAATGGCTATAACCAAATTCAAATCACACCTAAAAATCAGACTAGGATAATGTTTATAAGTTCTCAGGGAACTTTTGCATACCAAAAAATTCTCTTTGACCTATGTAATGCTCCCGCCACATTTCAACTATTGGTCCTTAGCATCTTCCAGCAACAGATCGATAGTGAGGTAGAAGTCTTCATGGATGAGCTCTCAACCTATGGGACCACATTTGAGCAAGCCTTGGATCACTTTGAGCAAGTGCTTAAAAGGTGTGTAGAGACCAACTTACGACTCAATTGGCAAAAGAACCACCTAATAGTCCAAGAGGGCATTATCTTGAGGCATCGAATCTCAAAAAAAAGGATCGAGGTGGACCTAAAGAAAATAATCCAAGGAATAACCAAACAACCTGAAATAGTGATGGATGTGAGGTCATTCCTTGGTCACATTGGTTATTAATAGTGCTTCATTGAAAAATTCTCAAAGATTGGCAAGTTGTTGGTAGAACTTACCAAGAAAGATGCATTGTTCATTTGGACCAGGAATGTGAAAATGCATTCCCACAACTAAAGTAGAAACTCTGATTCTATGAGTACTAGACTAGTCTAGGCCATTCCACATCATGATGGATGCATCTAATTACACTTTGGGAGATATGCTTACATAATTAGATGATAAAAAACATCCATATTACATCCATTATGCAAGCAGAAGCATTGTGGATGCACAACTAAACTACACCGCCACTAAAAAGGAGCTAATGGTGATGGTGCATGCCCTAGAAAAGTTCAAGTACTATGTGCTTAGATACAAAGTATTTGTGTACACCAACCACAGTGTCATATGGTTCTTAATGAACAAATCAATGGTGAGCCTCTGTGTCATACGATGGCTGGTGATCCTCTAGGAGTTTGATTTGATGATGGTTGACTAAAAGGCGATCAAGAATCTAGTAGTTGACCACTTGTCCTGATTGCGATGGGATAACAAGGAGGAGAAGAGCTCATTATCTGATTAATTTCCTGATGAACTTCTCTTTGCTTGTGTTGTTAATGCTTCAACTCCCAAGGAAACAAACTAGTATGATAACATCTTCTCCTATCTACTCACCTAAGAGATGCCACAGGAATGGGATCACAATTTCTTCATTAGGCTAAGAACTTCATGGAAATCAAGAGCAACCTCTACAAGATTTGCATTGATGACTTGGTACAATGATGTGTCCCTAATGTAGATCAACTTCGAGTCCTCCAGGATACATATGAGGGGCCTTGTGGTGGCCACTATTCTAAGAGGAGAATAGCCATTAAGATCCTCATGATAGTATATTATTAGCCTACGATATTTCGGGATGCCCATCACTTCTTCCATTCTTGTGACTAGTGCCAACGAGATGGAGGGATGACCACACGCATGGAAGGACCACAATAGTGGATCCAACCATTAAAGCCTTTCAATCTTTGTGGGATTGATTTCATGGGGCCCATCAACCCTATGTTAAACGGAAAGGTCTACATCCTCATGGTTGTTAACTACTGTACCAAATAAGCAAAATTCGTTGCCATCATTAATTATTCATCCTCTACAGCAACATGATTTGTAGAACAAAATGTTGCCAATAAGTTTGTTATTGCACAAGCACTAATTTCTAACCATGAAACACACTTTACAAGTGCCACTTTTTGAAATCTTATGCAACACTTGGGAGTTAACCATAAACTAACTCCTTATCATCCCTAAGCTAATGGCTAAGTTCAGGTTACTACTAGGGAAGTTACCAAAATACTAACATAAGCAGTTAGTAAATATAAGAAGGACTAGAGCAACAAACTCAACTATGCTCTTTGGGCTTATCGTTCAATGTGGAAACTTCTTATTAGGTATTCTCCCTATGAGCTCATGTACGAAAAACTTCCAATACTTCCCATCCAAGTTGAGCTCCATACACTTTCAACAACCTATGACCTTAACTTGGACTTAAGTTTAGCCCAAAGAGTAAGATTGATGAATCTTAACATGCTAGATGAGAATATATTAGTGGCCCTGTCATCAAATGAAGTGCACACGGCACATAACAAACAATGTCATGACCTTAAGATTCAGAAGGTAAAGTTTCAACCAAGGGATAAGGTGCTCTACTAAAACCCCATGCATGTGTCTCAATAAACAAAATTTCAAATGTTGTGGGAGGGCCCTTACATTATGTATGAAACCTTTCCATCTAGGGCCATGATGATATACCATCCTGACAACATAAGTAAGAGATTTTTGGTCAACACCTAACAACTCAAACCTTTTCTTGAACTAAGAACAACCAATGGAACAAAAGCCTCAGCTGATGAACAAGCATGTTCAATTTTCTAGATCTCCTCCTTCCAACTTAGTCATGGTGGAGATGCCTATTCATGCTAATACTATATGAGTGGCTTCTCAGTTTTCAACTTTTTTGTTTTACACTATTTTTCATTTTCTTGAATATTATACAATTTTTTCTATATTTTGCCTTATTTGGACTTTTCTTACATGTCTTCCTTTTCTTTATTATCATCAAGACTTTGGTGTTGAATACAATTGTTGATTGATGGTGGTTTGTAACTTGCATTATTTACTTGATTGTAAATGACTAGATTTCATCTTAGAATTTTGACATTAATTAATGGAACATTGATTTTTTTCATGATATCAGGCAATGAGTTCACGTCATCCACCATTCCACATAACTCTATGGTGTTTCCTTATTTCATAAATATGAGGTCCTTCCTTAATAATAACTTACAATGAATTTGTAACCTTGGTACGTTCCAACCTTGGGACAAATTAAGTGGATGCACAAGGGTGTGGCTTCAAGGGGATTTGTCACCTTTTACACCTACCTACCATTTGGAGTTGCATGAGTATTTCCATGGATTCCTCACCATTCCTACGTCGACCACTAAATAGGAAGCAATGTCTTTGCATGGTGTGGTTCCCATTGGAAAAGAAAAAGAAAAAGAATGGGAATTCAAAGCACATCCCGTAGGCATAATAACAGGCTATAAGCACTAGTTATGAGGCTAGAAAGACATGTTACCTATGCCTAAAGGTACCTCTCTAACTAAGGTTCTTTCCACTTTCTGCTTCTCTTGTCTTCTTTCTTTGGAATGGTGAGTGGTCTATGGGGATGATCCTATACCTTGGAGGGTGGAATGGTCTAATGTGCCAATGCAAAGTCATTGGAAGTGGATGGTCCTAATTCTAACTAAGGATGGAAGCTATCAAGTCATACTAATCACATCCTCCACAAGGGACTTCATGTAACCAAAATGTGGGACTCCATTCCATACTCTCTCTCTCGTTCACATGTTCTTCCCATGTATCACCTCACTATCTTTTCTCATGATTGTATCGATGGGTTCATTTTGAGATGGTCTTAATTCTTTGATGGTTTCTTTGGTGATTCAATTCTTAACAATCCACAACCATTAATCATCCTTGGGGTTCACAGACTCCTTGGTTTGAGGGCATGCAAGGGCATTGAGGACATAAGCCTACTATGGGGAGAATCCACTTGCATACTCCTTGGCAGGGATGGTTAGGTTCCTAATCCCTTAGGCATTTTGCTTTCAAAACCTTTGTTTTTCACCTTAGTGCATCCAATTTTTGCACTCCCTAGCAATTAATCCCCTACTAAATCTCCTTTCCAAATGTATTCCTATCCCTCTTCAAGCATTTGTCCTTATTCTAGGCTTTTCTGGCTTCCTCTAAATCCCAATTTCATGACAAACCTCCTTTTCCTTAGTTTTTCAATTGTGAAAATTATTATTTTTGACTATGTTGACACATCCCTGTCAATGTAGCCTGATGCATCAACGCATCCTCATCGATGTAGCACAAAAATAGTATAAATACACGACGGAATTTAGAAAAATTTATGTTTCCCTCATAACGCTAAGGAAGTTTTTGTAATTTTCAAAGCCAAGAGCCTTCCTGAGCCCATAACTTCCTAACCACTTATCTAAATCAACTCATTCTTCGACCCTTAAGCTATTGTAGATGAGCTTTACATCATGGGGGCCATAAACCTATGGTTTATGATGAATTTTTTTTTGAAATTTTTCCAATTCCCAAATGATTTAACTAATAAAATAATATTAAATATCGCTAATTCACCTAAGTTGAAACCTCACCAACAAACTTCGGTAGTCATTATAATGAAATAATAATAAAATAATATTAAAATAATCAATCTCCCATGATCACGAATTAGCCTAAGTGTAACTAGCTCACATGGGAGAAAGGTATCAAAGTATTGAATATTACACATAATAGCCTAATACTTGGCTATGTTGTGATCACAGATGGCACTAAAGAGACCACAAGAAAAAGCACCATCCCAACTACAGGAGAAGCAACTAAGTGCGCCAAGGGGCTAGCAGTGATAGCAACCCCAAGAAGGCAAAGCAGAGACACATGTCATGAGACCTCTTCGGGAGGAGCCCGAAGTGGAATCTGTTTGTCAGATTCTGACTACAAAAGTAGGATAGTCTAGGTAAGACGAGATGCCAAGGTTTGGATCAAATGTAGAGATCACCTTGACTAAGGCTTGTCTAAGAAAAATCTACTCTAAGGAGGTCCAAAGTGTCATTCTTTACAAACTCAACTTTGATCCCTTTTTGGACTTGGCACTAAAAGGGGTAAAGACACAACTGCAAGGATCTCCCATGTGGTCCATCCTTACCTCTAGTGGGAAGTGGTACATGGAAGAGACTTAACTCTTTTGGAAAAATCGACAGGTGAATGCAATCATGATAATCAAGAACATCAGTGTGTCCTAATCGATAGAGGCCATTATAGAGGTCCTTAGGTTACCTAACATGAGGGCAACTTTAGTGGAAATTTCTACACAAGCAGACCTCGATGTCAAAAAGGAATGGGTCGAACAGTGCTATGGGATGGATCATAATGAGTACGATGCACTCACTAAGGCAGAGAGGGTCTACTTTAAGATTGTGGCATACCACCTAAATCCAATGGTAAGGCCAAGTAAGATTACTACCTTTTATACCTGTGCGTGTGCCTCTTTAAGCAAAAAGTTCCCTATTAACCTCCCTCAGCTCATCTTCATGAAGATAGAAAAATGATTCAAGGAGAATGAATAAGGAAGGAAGACACTCCCCTTTCCTTGCCTGATCAAAAAACTTTGCAAAAGGGGAGGAATAGCCTATTATGTGAATGAAATTCATCATGCTCATGTTGCATCTTGGCAAGAGATGATGAAAGATAAGGCATTCACCAAGCTTCTTGAAGAGAAGCAGCCACCACCACCACCACCTATCGAAGAAACAATGTCAGAGGCTTGTGTAGTAATTGAGCACATGAGGAAGCTCTATGAGCAACTCCTGTAGTAGCAATAGGGAGAACCAAGTGATGGAGAGCCCTCAATCTACCAACTAGCATTGTGTCACCTCAACGAAGTAACATGAACCATCAATTGGCTAGAAGAGACTACATTCTATTTTTGACACAAAGGATGTAGGCACCCACTAGATTGAATCTAAGCACATGAGAATGATGATGTCCATCCCTAGGAAACAATAATTTTAGAAGATCTCCAGGAATGCCACCACTTTCTTGGTGCACCTCAAGGAGGGTAAAGGGGCGATGGTCCTTGAGATGCAGCACCATGGACAAGAAATAGTGGTGGAGGTGGTGGTTGATCAAGTTGTAGAGGCCTTGAACACTCATGTGGTAGCCATGCCAGACATTGCTACACTTAGAGATGTGTAAGTGTTTGCAAGAGTAGGAAGAGGAAGGGTAAGTATAGGCCAACACGAGGAGGTGTTGGATCGACTAGTGGGAACTAGGGCAACCACTTCCAAAGATCTTCGATCCTTCAAAAGAAATCACAACTACCCAATCAAAGTTGCTAGATACCAAGGGTAAGTTGCTAGAGCTACACAGTGTCTAGTTTTGCCTATATAAATGTGCATACACACCACATTTATGGCATGTTATGTCATTTGTGTAGCCAAGTTCTTGTAGTTTTCTTCCATTAGAGTTAGAATATTTTTTGAGTGCTTACAGTAGGACTTCAAGAATTATACGAATCTTTATTCAAGCATCAATGTACTTGAACACTTTAATGTGTTGGCAATAAAGGCGATATCCTTGGAATTCCTTATAGCACTTAAGAATAGTTTAATGTTTCTATTATGTACTTTATTACTTTTGCACTTTATATTTGTGAACTTAGTCACTTAATATTCTTAGTAATCATACATAAGTATGATAGCCTTAAATATACTGTCAATGCTTGGCAATCTGAGTAGTGTTATTGCTTGGTACATCCAATAGCCCAACACTTAGTAATTTAGCAGTGTTCATAATGAGTTCAAGATGTGCACAAAAGGTGGACCCGGATGCTTATATTAGGATAGTTAGATTAAGAAATTATATATTTAATTAGTAAATTCATAATTAATTGTCTTTGGTTTTCACTTAGATCAAATAAAAGAAAATATAAAAATCTAAATAAAAATCATGTCCCTTGGCATACACTTAACCATACACTTGCACTTACACAAGTGAAGCCAAGAAGATAATGATCACATCTCTCAGTCACCACCTTTGGCCATCGATGCATTTAGGAACTAAAGTCCACAGAATTCAACTAGATCGCTAGTGCAATGCTTGTGATTTGTATAGTTTGGCGTAAGGACTACTCGCTACTCATTAGTTATCCAAGAAAATCTTAGGAATTTATTTTTGATGTACTTTTTTTCTTTGCAATTCAAATTTCATTTTAATTATAAGGTAAACTTTTAGGCCTAATTATTTGAGAAACTATTAGATCTTTAATGGATTTCTTTTATATGCTAATTGTTGCAATATTGATTTTATTTTTATAATGAGTTTGTTATTCATTGAAAACTATTTTTATGGGCATTATAATTTCACATATACTAAACATCAAAGTGTCATTTTATAATAAAAATAAATTAAAAATCAAAGTTCTATATAATAATAAATAACTTTATCCTTTTTTAATAGTTTAATAATAAAGTGTTAGCCTAATGGTAAGGAGTGTTGGAACCTAAAATAATTGAAACATAGGTACACCTCGGGATATGTAGAAGTTTGTAACTCACTTGACCTAGTAGAATTAAAGCTATGACTTGGGGTTGTAGCCTAGTGGTAAGACTCTTGATTTGAAAGCTCTAAGTCATGGATTTGGTCCTAGTGGCTAATGCTAAGTTATAAAGTTCTGATTGGACTATATATGTTGGGGTGTACCTATATTTTTAGATTCCTACATCCCCATTTTTAAAACATTTTTTCTAATAATACTTACTATACCTAATGTCCACGATTAATAAAACAAATAACTCCACTAACATAACCCCATACATATTAATATTTAAAAAAAATACCACATTAACTCAAATCCCATGAAATAACCAAAATGATACACTACACAATTCTATCCATGGCATCAAACATAATGAATAATAAATACCATTATTCAAAGCACATACATGAATACCTATCAAAGTATGCCCAAGCCCACACTAACAACCATCGTACTTGGTGATGAGTAGCGAGTACCCTGCTATGCCCAACCATATTAATTACAAGCATTCATATGGCAATCCATTCAAATTCTGTGGATGGAACTAGTGTGGTATCTAGACTGTTAAGTATTGATCATAGGTCGTTGTCTTCTCACTTGGACGAATGGTAGCTTTATCACATATAGTTTAGTCTAAAGTAAGGCGTATGATTACTGACGTTGTGTAGCTAAGACTAAGTTATATGAAAGTATGAAAATTAATTATATAATCTAATTAATAATAAGAAGATAAATCCCAAATTATCCTAAGGGTGATGAGTGTTCATTCCTAGCTTGCCATACATGTCCTAAACTCAGATACCCACTACTGGAATTACCAAGTGTTATGCTACTACGTGAACTAAGCAATAACGCTTTTGAGATTACCAAGTGAATACATATTTATACTCAAAATTGGTTACACTCATTCCACCAACTGATTAATATGCATAAAAATGTAAATATTAACTACTAAGTACATCAAAATTAAATTTCATTAAAAGTAAATCTATTCCAAGTCAAAGTGCTATAATGAATATGAATTAATCTTGATCTTATTGTCATTCATGGAATGTGTCTAGATACAATGCCACTTGAATAAGATGTTGTATAATTGACTCAAACCCATGTTATAGGCACTCACTAACTATTTGCAAAGATTACAAAAACACACTGATGGGGATGCTACAACTTAGATGCAGTAACATCTGTGATATAACATCTATGATATCTCAGTTGATTAATACACTTAACAAAATGATGGTTCATCATATCCTCACAACTCAGCTACCTGATATCTCAGGTATCATCATACCTGCACAACTGACTACAAACTCATCCTCAAGTTATATATAAATGGATGAAGTTCCATTACAAAAATTATGGAGTGACCAAAACTAGATTGGCCACCATTGCAAAATTAGATTGCCATGTTACAAAATTTCATTTAAGTGGATGTATTAAAAAATAACAAAAAGACTAGACAAACATTAAAGTTTACAAAATTGCAGAGGTCTTGAAAAAGTCCACCAAAGATGAATCTTCTTATTGTGGTGGTAGATTTTCCAACCTTGATTGTTATGTTGATGCTTCTCATTTATGCAGAACATTTTTGAAGGATGGATTGAAATTTCTTCTCATCATCCCATGGGTCTAGCAAACATGTTATGATTAAGCTTTAATCCTTATATATGTTATTTATCCATGAGCATATCCTCCTCTATCCTCCTCTTAGTCTCTTTTCCTTGCCTTGCAAAAGACCTTCAATCTTAGACATTCCTTTTGGTATCACCTACAATCACCAAGGGATCAATGTTAGTTTGGTAATTTTTCCTTGATAATTAACCCTTTTTGAATCCATAGTTACCTCAAAATTTGAAAAAAATTTAGCATTTAGACTCAAGGTGATTTCATAATAATGCTCTCCAAAGCTCTAAAGTAACTAAAATTATCAAGTTGTTCAAGCCATTTCAATTATTTTTACTATTAGTTACCATAATGTTCAAAAAGAAGACGTTATAAAAATTTTAAAAATTAAATCCTTAGCCCCCCATAGTAAATGAGCTCAACTCTAGAAGCTCGACTTTGAACAACTAAAACCAAAGGTCTATTTCACAAGATGACCAAGAAAAATTAAATTTAGAGGATAGTTCAATATAAAAGCAGTAAAAATTAATTGAAATTGATGAGAAGTAGCTCCAACATCATGCATAAAGTTTGAGAAGTTTTCCATGATGTCCTGGAAGATGTGATGTTTCAATTCAAAGCCATGATCAATAAAAATCATGCAAGTGGATCCTCCTCCAAAGTAGGCTCCTACCATAATGTCCTTGCATAAACACCTCTATAGATGTCCATGGACACCTATGAATTTAAATATAGATCATGTCTTTGTTCCAAACAATACATAACCACCTTGGTTAGGATCTTGTAGTATACTATACAAAACCATTAGGCTCATAATTGCATGCAACAATGAGGTGAATAATGGGATGAGAAGGGATTGCAAAGATTGGGACATGAGATACCTGACCATGTTTGTAGTAGGTTCTTGTGCTAATTGTGATTAAGATGGCCATCATACCTATCTATTAAAGTTTTATACCAAGTCCATACCATTAATAGAGGCCTCACATTGATGTGTCTCTTCATGCCTACCATCATGAATTCACAATAACCACAAAGAATGAGCATCACTCTAAAAAGAGAGGAAAGAAAAGAAGAAATTAGTTTTCTAGATTATTAAGGAAGAAATTTAGGCATTAGTTAGAGAGATGCCTTTAGGCATGGGTAACATGTTTTTCCAGCCTCATAACCAATGCTTATATCCCAAGAGATCTTTAGAGAGGTGTGCTTTGAATTCCCATTGTTGTTGTTTTGTTACTTTTTTTTTCTCTTTCTATTTCAGGAACCACACCTTATAAGGGCATACTTCCTTTATAGTTGACAGTAAGAGTGATGATACGTTCCATGAGAAGTCATAAGCCTCAAGAAGGAAGTTAAGAAGAGAATCCAACAAATTCCCTTAAGGTCACATCCTTTTCCATTCCCACTTGATCTTTCCCCTTTCCTTCAACACATAATGATCATTAGTTAAATTTAGTGCCATGTGAGAAAAACCATATTACTTTCATGATAAAGACCTTTTTACTTGGAAAAACTAGAGTGATGGATGATGTGGTCTCAATGCATTACACAATTATTTACCCAATCATCTTAACAACATAGGATAAAGATCCAACACATGGCATTGACTTCTGCATCATGACTGGTAACATTATTATTAACAAAAAAATAGTGGACATCCATAAAACATAAAGGAAATGACTTAACAAGAAAAGAAAAATAACAAGAAACAAAAAACATATTAAGAATTAGAAAATTTTTAGAGAAATGGGAAAATGATAAAAATTTGTTAAAAAAAGTGAAAATGCATTTATTAGTTCTTGATTCAAGATGAGGCATGTCCCCCATGATTAAACTCATGGGCAAACATTCAGAAAATGGACCACACATTTCCTTTCTTATACACCATAAGTTTTCCATTTATCATCTTTAATGATATATGTTTTTATTGGTTAGCACATTTAACATTGATGATAATCAAGAATCATTTAGAGATATATATTTAGTTGGAATAAAAGGTATTTTCTTTTTACAAGGCTCATATATGTTTCCTTTTTGATTTTCCATTTTAGTTCTTATGTCTCCTTATTTAACATCTTCTTTTGGTGTATAGCTAGAGTGTAAGATGTCCTTCTCTAAATTCTGGATTTGGTTCATTTTTTTAGGACTAGAACTAATAAGTGGGTTGGTTGTTTTCATGCATCTTTTGAATGGGTTGGTATTCTCATTTTCTAGCCATTGGGTATCCTTTGGTTTAATGGCTATTTTGTAGACTTAGTTTTACACACACACTTATTCCTTAATTTTGTTGTGGGTTAGTATAGCAATCATGTTATCACTTTGAACTTACAACTACACCCTTTATTATTATTAGTAATGCATGAAATTTTTTGTCTCTCCATAGTGATAGGTTCATCTTTTATGTTTTATATTGGAGTAGTAATGGTTGTTGGCTTTTGCTTAGAATTACGAGACATTGTCTTTGTGAGGAAGGGGGTTGCACCAAATTATCCTTGTGCTAGTTCTAATGAGCTAGTAGGTTTATTAGTTTGATTCACATATGTGGGGACTATCCTAGAGAAAGGAAGTTTTTGAGACTTTTGCTAAGGACTACAAGCATCATTATCCTTTTTTATGTTCACAACACAAGTTGCATTCTTCTATTGAGGTTGTGGTGCCAATCCTTCTTGCATTGTTGGTGGTGACATATGTTGGAGAGAAGTATGAAAGTATTTAGGATGTGATGGATGATAAAAGGCATGAGATGGTGATCCCATAAGAGATGTTGTGGGTTGATGAAATTTAGAAGAGTAGTAGTAGTGATTTGAGTCATGGGAAGTAGAACCATTAGGAGAAACGAGTTGTTGAACATAGCATCCATAAGGGTTTGGTTGGTGATAGGGGTATTACGTGTTTATTGATGGCATCCCCCTTGATTGGTGGCACTATTGTTGGTAGTAGTCATGAGGTTGATAAGAAGTCGTTTGTGGGATATTACTATTGGTTGTAGGATGATCTGTAATTACCTTGTGGGTAAGGCAATTTCCTAGGCATTCACTTTTCTATGAACTTAGGATTTAAAGAAAAAGCCCCAGACTCTTGTAGATATAACATAACTAGGAAATTGTCCTTTGAATGTTCATATTGAAAAATGTCACAACCATCATCCTCCTCCACATCTAAGTCTACAACCTCTTTTGCTACAGCTATTTTTCCTTTTTGTTGATAAGCATCCTTAATTGTTTCCTTGTTCTTTTTCCTCTTCCTGTTTTGATCACTTGATTCTATTTTATTTACCTTCTCCTCTCTAATTTTTAAGTTGGTTGTAACTTTTTCATTCATCAACTTTCACATTTTATCTACCCTTGCTTCAATCTCAATAATAGGCTTTTGTGTTGGCAAGGTTTTATGTGAAACCAACTCATCAAGAGCTACCTCTTTTTCTTGATCATAAATATGAACCTCCCCTTTGTGAAAGTTGGATCCTAGTTATATTCCTCTATGTTCTCTCTTTTACAGAGCTTCCCTTTTGCTTTTACTACATGCTCAACTATATTTTGTATCCGATGGGCTCTCAATTCTGATAATCTTCCTTAGGCATAGATTGCAAGGGTCTTCCTTGTTTTATTACAAAGCCCATCTATGATCTAATGAAGTTGCTCTTTTTAAGAAAATATATGGTCTAGGAATCTATGTAGTAGATAATAGTATCTACCCAAGGCTACATCAAGGGATTCATGATTCTCTTACTTTCACCCTTGGATTTATTTTTTAGATTGGACACTCTTGGATAAGTTTGGTATTTTTGATTGAAGAGCTCAAGCATTGTAAACCATTGGTGGATTGAATCTGGTTCCAATGATCTATACCAATTTTCAACTTCTTCTATTAATGTTCTAGGGAAGAGCTTAAGCTTTTGTTACTTACTTTCAATATTGTACAAGGCATAGGCATCATGAAAGACTTGTAAATGATGTTGTGGATCAAAATTATAGTCTCCCTCAAATTTAGGAATGTTATTCATATTAAGCCTTTTATTGTAGCTTTCCCTTTGATGCATGTGGGGTATCCTAATTGCCTTCGTGATCTATATCATACTTCTAGTAGCCAACAAGGGTGCATCATGATTAGACATGTCATGATGATAATCTCTATTTCTATTTGTCTGCTTATGATGATCTCATCCATGCTTCATTTGATACCTAGTATCTTGTCTTTGATTTTCATTTCTTTCTTCATCTTGATCCCTTAGTGTATCGCTATCTCCATACCTATGTTCATCTTTGTTAGAACTAGATGTTGAAGATGAAGAGGAAGATGGTAAATTGAGAGAATTTTCATGGCTCCTACATCTCCCCCTATGATCCCTTAATTCATCTCTTCTAGGTTTGGAGGAGGTTCTAGGCCCTTAAGTCCTCCTTATTCTAGAAATTATTTCATCTCCTCTAGGATTATCCACGATAATTGAACATAGTCCTTAAATATAGTAAGGGTTGCGGTGAGCATATGAGACCCCTTCTTATAGTGGTTTATTCTAATTCTCTTCAATCTAGATCCTATCATTTCTCCTACAAGTGTTCTCATCATGTGATGCATTATCGGTCCTATGTGAAGAAGACATGTTTTTAATTAATAATATATATTGATTTAAAGTATCAATATTTTTTAAAAGATAAATCATTAATGCTTTTACAATGATTGTTTATAATGTAACTAATTTAGATCACTAGCGCACCATCCTTGGCAATAGTGCCAATGATGAGCAACGAGTACCCCCTATGCCTAACCATACAAATCACAAGTGTTCATGGGCAATCTGATTGAATTTTGTGGATGGAACTAGTATGGTATCTAGATTGTTAAGCATTGATCATAGGTCACTATCTTCTCACTTGGACTAGTGGTAGCTTTATCATGCATGGTTTAGTCCAAAGTGAGGTATATGATTATTGATGTTGTGTGGCTATGGCTAACTGATATGAAAGTATAAAAATCAATTATTTAATCTAGTTTATAATAAGAAGAAAAATCCTAAACTATTCTAAGGACGATGAGTATTCATTCTTGGCTTACTGTACACCTCCTAAACTCACATATCCACTACTAGGATTACCAAGTGTTATCCTACTGGGTGAACTAAGCAATAATGCTACTGGGGTTACCAAGTGAATACATGTTTACACTTGAAATTGGTTTCACTCATTCTACCATTTGATTAATGTGCATGAAAATGTAAATATTAACTAAGTACATCAAAAGTAAATCATATTAAAAGTAAATTTATTCTAAGTCAAATTGCTGCAATGAACATGAATTAATCTCAATCTTATTGTCATTCATGGAATGTGTTTAGGTATAATGCCACTCAAATAAGACATCATACAATCAACTAAAACCCATGCTACAGGCACTCATTGACTATTTTTTAAGATTATAGAAACAAAACCGTAAGAGTTCAGCTACACTATTGACCAAAATGGTGTCAAATACATGGCAAGTGCTCACATATTTATAAGCAAATACAAGCATTATGTCAATGGGGATGTATTAATGCATTTGGCTGTGTTGATAGGGATGCATCGATAGGGATGTGTCAACACAACTAAGTTATAGCAAATGTGATATGACATGTACGATATAACATATGTGATGTAAGATCTATGATGTAGCAACCAACTAAGATGCATCGATAGGGATGATACAATGCAGATGTGATGTACCATCTATGATATCTTAGTCAACTGATACACTTCACAAAATGATGCTTCATCATATCCCCACAACTTAACTACCTAATATATTAGGTCTCATCACTGGGCAACTCATTTAATAAGGTTTGTAAAACAAAGAAAATATATCATAAAGCATGATAATATCTTTATTATATTTCCCTACTCTCTCTCTCTCTTTTTAAGTTCTTCTTTCTTTTTTGTTACTTGATTAATTAGTCTGTAAATCCAATGGACTCTCATTTTGAAATATCTTCATTGAGCATTGACCTTGTTCTTAAGTCCATTTATGATTGGACATAGCTATTGCCTCTAAGAGAGGCCATGGCCTAGACATTTATGTAGCAGGGAGTAATATCTACCCAAGGCTTTATTAAGAAAGTCACAATTGTCTTACTTTTATTCCTAGATTTACTTTCTCAAGTTGGATACTCTAGAGTACATTCAATACTTGTCATTAAACAACTCCAACATCATACTCCATCTTTTGATAGATTCTAGTTCCGATGATTAGTACCAATTTTTAGCTTCTTTGATGAGCATCTTGAGAAAGAGTTTTAACTTTTGTCACTCTTTCTTTATGTTTTATAAGGTGTAGGCATCATAGAAGGCTTGCAAATGATGTTTTGGATCTACACCATAGCCTTCCTAAAACTTAAGAATGTTATTCATAGTTAGTCATTTGATTCAATTGTCCTTATAATGTCTAGTTGAAAGGTAAACTATCTTCCTGGTATTAATCATGCTTCTTGTAGCAAGTAATAGTTCATCATAATCATCATATTTATCATGGTTCCTATCATGACCATGTCTCCTTTGATGATCATCATAATTTGTTGATTTTTTTTTTTTTTTTTGAATTGACCCTATCTACATGAGGCATTACATCAATGACATTTTCAACTTTCTTAAAAAATATTTGAGGCTTTGTAACCGTCCAACAAATCCTTTGTGATTTTTTGAACATAATAAAAATTTTGAAATTGGCTTGGTTCAGTTCCTGGACTTTGAATTGTTTGCTTGATCCCGAATGTCGGCGGGATTTTTAAGCGTTACAGAGATATTTTGAACATAATAAAAATTTTGAATTTCCAATTTCAGTTTCCACTAATGGTCTTTTTAATAATAATACATTTGTTACAAGACAACACCATTTGGAAATGAGAATGTGATAACATGACATTTCTTAGTTCAAAGGACATCATTTACTATAACACTACTCACTCAACATCTTCCAAATCTTACAAAATAACTCTTTTATAGCCTAACGTATCTGTGCAAGTGTGAGTGTAAGTGTGAGTGTGGGGTGGTAATTTTATCAATAATATCTTTAAAATTCATAGCATGTAGATTTTCCCTATTCAATAAATACAAAGAATCCATAATCAGTTATTTCTTTTTTAACAAAGTTCAATGACCTGGCATTTTTGGTCAGTCGCCTATCCAGAAGAATCTAAATCATGAAATGTACAAGGAAGAATAATGGTCACGCGTACGAGCTGAAGCTCATTAATTCACATGATGATTTGAAGCCCATAAATACATATTCCAGAAAAAAATAAATGCCGCAGGTGAAATATAAATGCAAGGAGAAAATGCAAGTTAAAAATTAAATTCTCCACCACGGTAAAAACGTAAGTAAGTGCCGTCATGCCAACATGTATGATGATGATGATGATGCATACGGTGTGGTACGATGCCAACGCAAAGGCGACATTTCCCGCCAAAACGAACAATGCCAGAACACTTTACTACGCTACGCGCCAAAATCCAAATGATCTTCCATCTATTTTATGGATTGAGCTTCCTCGTAAGTCGTAACAAAGGTGGCGCTCAAATGACACGTCATCCCACGTGCTATGCCACATGTCACTATGCAACGATGAATGATAACATACATACATCCATTGATTCCCCATTCATGTATGGAAATTACGGAAATTACGTGCCCGGTTCTTCCGTTTTGTTTTCATTTTCATTTTCATTTTCATTCTGCTGCAGTCCAGGACAGTACAGTGCTGCATTTGCTCTGCTCTGTTCTGCTTTGTTTGGTGTTTCATTTCTGTCTTTCTTCCATTTTCTGCAGCAAAGCTCAGCCTTTCGCTTGCATCTGCGCGTTCAAAGTTGCTGGCGCTGCCGCCTTGCCTTTCTCGGCCAAAACTGATAAATCGCCAGGGTTTTGCTCCGTCTTTGCTGTGCCATGCTTGCTGTAATTGTTGTTGCCGTTACACAGCAAGCACTTGAAATGCTACAGGAAATCCGTAGCTTTTGAAAGATACGCGGTAGCCAGGGTTTTTGCTTTTCGTTCAGCGGTCGAGTCAAGTATTGCGGTGACGAGCAGAGAAGATAGGAAGCTTTTTGGATGGCGTTGTTGTTGTTGTTGTTGCAGAAACGAGTGTTCGTCGTGCGTTGAGGTTCTGGAACAAGGGCGCCTCGTGGTTGTTTACTCGAGTTTTCTTTGGCGCGCCTTTGAGGAGGAGAAGCTTTGATTTGAAGCTTTAAATGAGCTGTGTGTTTCGGTTGAAATATGCACCGTGGCGGTCAAATTTGGGAGAATATGACGCTTCCTGAGTTTTTTGAGCTGAACGATGTGTACTCTGCGTATGGCTCCGCCGAGAATGGCAGCGGTTTTGTTCCTCAGCGGCGGCGGCTTGAAATGGAGCAGAGCCAGGGTTTGAAGAAGAAGTCGCAGAATGATGCTCGGAGTTGCTCGTCTTCGTCGGAAGTTCGGAGTGTTTCGATTAATGGCGTGAAGAATGACGTGCAAGAGCTTCAGGAGTTGCTTTCCAAGTTGAATCCTCTGGCTGAGGAGTTCGTTCCGCCGTCGCTGTCACGTTCTGCTAGTTCGGCCAGTTTTTCGTTGGCTTCCGATGATTTTGGCCGTGAAATGTTCTTCGGCGGCGCTTACAGTGATAACTGCGACGAGATGCCTGGCAACTTGCAGTTTCGCAAGGTAGGCCGCGACTAAACTTTTTGAGGAGGTTTCAATTTCCTTTTTAGGAGCTTTCCGGAGGAGCTTTGTTTTTCGGGTTTTGTTTTTGATTTCAGTCGATATCGTGTTTTATGTTTGCTTTGCAATAGAAGAAGAATGCCTTCCAGGGAAGGCGAAGGTCGAATAACAGGACTACTTTGGCTCAGCAGGAGGACAGCATCAGACGCACGGTTTATGTTTCTGACATTGACCAGCAAGTATAACGTTTTTCTCCTTTTTCTCCCTTGCTTGTTATCGGCTTATCTGTCGTGTTTTGAGGGAGTGTTATGGAAGTTAAATGGAAAGTGTCAACGGGCCATGGGCTTTAAAGTGCTTAGATACTGGAAGTGCATTGAAGCTGTTATGTTAAAAAAATTTATATTTTCCTTCTCTGGCAAGTCGACTTTTTGTGCAGAATGTGGGGTGATGATAAAACTTAAACACGAAGTTAAGCGGTATTGTCTAATGAGATGTTCTCGGGGGCATTGTCTGATTTGGTAATGAGGTTATATTGGTATTCGTCAGCGTACTTTTCTACAAAGTTCTATAGAACTGAAGAGTTCCAACCAATGTTTAAAACGTGGAAAAGCTTCAAAAATTGTCAGTGTTGTTTCCTTTGGGGAAATAAATAAAAAGCAAACCTTCAGCCACCAGCAGAATGAGGTTTTCTTTACTGCAGAAATTTATTCTTGTTTACTTCCCTTCTGGTTTTGTACTGGGTGCAATAATTAGTCAAAAAGTGTCTGTCTCAATTCCAGTTTAAACGATGGGCGATTATAGGACTTTCTCAAGAAGGATGCTGTCTGTTTCTATTTGGAATATCAACTGAAATCTTTGGAAAAATGACTTTTCTGTTGTTTCGTTTGGATAAATTGTTTTAAACTGAGGTTAGTAAGGAATGTGCTGAAAGCTTTGGCGATAAGCAAATACGTAATTGATAAAGGTCCTGTAACTTTGAAATGAAATCAGTTTGTTTTTTTGAATCAGAAATGATTGATTTGTTATTATTAGAAATGATTTGAGTTGCTGCCTAGAGCTTTATGAGTGTTCAGGGTGCTTGTGTGAAATGCTCTACGCAGATTTGCTCTAGCCGATCCCATTTTGTTGGGACAAGGCTAGAATGATGATGAGAAAATGCCGTATATTCTAAAGATGTGATACATGTGATTTGGGCAACAGGTGACTGAGGAGCAACTGGCAGCATTGTTTGTTACATGTGGGCAGGTAATCTTTTTCTTTGTTTCTAGCGACTGTGTTTTTTTTGTCGGATTCTTTGGATCATCTACGTCTTGCAGGATTCAGACTAACGAAGAATGGTTTCTTTCGCTGAAGGTGATTGACTGTCGGATATGCGGTGATCCAAATTCTGTCCTGCGTTTTGCCTTTGTCGAATTCACAGATGAAGGTGAGCCCTGCGATAAGGTTTTCTAGAAAGCTTGTTTTATCCGAATTTTGTTTTTAGGCCTCAAGTTCGGTATATTCTTGTGTTTGAGATCTGCACGTGCCTTTGCAGAGGGTGCAAAAGCGGCTCTGTCTCTTGCTGGGACTGTGTTAGGATATTATCCTGTTAGGGTTTTGCCTTCAAAAACTGCAATAGCCCCTGTAAACCCTACATTCCTTCCAAGGGTGAGAACTGTTCTATGCACCAAATATTTATTTCTTACCATGAAAACTTAATCATGTACTTGTTTGCTTATGATCATGTGATATTTTTCATGGAAAATGGTTTTCTGCAGTCAGAAAATGAACGAGAGATGTGCGCTCGAACGGTATACTGTACAAATATTGACAAAAAGGTCTGTAATTGCTTCCTAACAAAACAAATTCTGAATTGTAGATTCGTTGTGAAACACACGAGTCTGTTTTCCAAATGTAGGGATTGTAAATAAGAATTTTTTCCTAAGATGGTGGTCGATTGCGCCACAGGTTTCTCAGACTGACGTAAAACTCTTCTTTGAATCACTTTGCGGAAAGGTGACTATATTTCTGCTGTATTATTTCGTCTTATCTTTTTAAGCCGGAAAGATTTAACTTTGCTGCGTGTTTTGCATCGACATACAGGTTTCGCGCCTGAGACTGCTAGGAGATTACCATCATTTTACTCGAATAGCTTTTGTTGAATTTGTTATGGTAAGGTTTTAATACTGAAAATTTAAGCTGCATTTTCCGCTACTGATAGGAAAAACTGACTTATTGAGAAAAAAGGCATTCGGCCAAGAGTTTCAATTTCTTAATTAAAACATCTTATGCAAAAGCAAATAATGCCATTTGGCATTTTTTATCCGGGAAAAATTCATTTTTCTAACAGTTTCAAGGCCGATGATTTGAGGATGTCTTAGGGAGTTTGAAATGTTCATATCTTTGAAAGAGACGTAAGTGTGACATAATGTAAGTTTAAATAACAAGGCTGAGAAGGTCTAGCATTCTGCATTTATCTCCAGAATCATGTTGAACCATGTTTCTGAAGTGATTTGGGTAATATATTCAAACTATTAAAAAGACTCGATCTATTATATAATTTGCTGTTTCCTCTGTCCAGAACAAAACCCATGATGATTGACAAAACTGAACTCTGGTTCCCAGAGATCAGGTAACAAGGCTTGTACAAGAAACAAAGCACAACCATTGAATAACGGGTTTTGGAAGATGAATTACGGCAAAGTAACAATTGTTACTGCTCTGGTTCCGTATCTACTTTTGGCTTTGAATCGAACTCCATTTGTACTAGAAACTGATATCAGTGTCGTTACCCCTTCTAAAGAGGCTGTCTTTATCCAAAAGAAAAATGGATTCTGTGATTGGAAACAAGAAGCAAGCATACTAGTTTGTTTGTTCGCTTTTTTCTTTTTAAATTCTATTCTTCTTTTTATCCAACGTTGTCTTTTTGATTCTGCAGGCCGACAGTGCCACTGCTGCTTTGAATTGCAGTGGAGCTGTGCTGGGATCTCTTCCCATAAGGTATGAATGAATGAAAAAGGACGAACATTTGATTTTCAATACCAAGAATTGGATTTTCTATTATAATTTAAACTTATTACCTTCTTTGCACATGCAGGGTAAGTCCATCAAAGACGCCAGTAAGGCCTCGCAATCCTAGATCAATAATGCATTTGAAGCAGCTAACTGACGCCTAATACTTTGTAGTGAAAGGATCTCCTGTGCTTTTAAGGCAGCAGCGTTTTTAAGATGTTGTAAGGCGTCTAACTGACATGGCAATTGGCTAATAGAAATTTTCCATCTTAGGCTAACGTATTTGTAGTTTAAACTTGATTACACCCATGTCAAAGACAAATGTACTCTGTTAGATTTACTTACTACTTTCGGGATGAATGGTAAATGTTAAAGATTTATTACATGGCTAGAAAGGTTCTTAGCTGCAGCTGAAATTTCTGGTTTTCGTCAACATAATTATAAATTAAGCTAGTTATATGATGCGAACTTTTTCAGGCGGTAGGAGCAACCGTTGTTACATGCTTTGAAGGACCA
The DNA here is from genome assembly GCA_015680685.1 of Gnetum montanum. Classification (NCBI taxonomy): domain Eukaryota; kingdom Viridiplantae; phylum Streptophyta; class Gnetopsida; order Gnetales; family Gnetaceae; genus Gnetum; species Gnetum montanum. The sequence goes on from MNCI01009759.1 coordinate 285,244, forward strand.
ATTAAAAACATTTTATTAAAATTGGAAATTTTATTACCGCTGGAGACCTTGCAACATGGAACGGTATTCAAAATAATCTCTCGGAGAGTTGCTTGACAAGTATGAAATAAATTTGTTAGATGACTTTCAATATGCACGTTGAAGAAAACAACGTTGTACTCATCTTGTTATTTATCTTTAGTAATAAATTCGAAAACCTCATTAACAGAGTGGAACGAAATAATTTGGGAAAAAATTTGAAATGAATTAATAATATAACGGGTGGTAATGTTCTATTTTGTTTGAATATGCTATGTTGGTTTTTCTGCATTATAGTAACCTGGGCATTCATCTGTCCTAGCATTTAATGAAGTTTGTGATGGTTGTCTGTCCTGGATACTTAGGTACATATAAGCATCATGATAAGTATACCATCAGATATATGGAATATGAGTAAGATACTTAGAAAAATTAGAGATATAGCCAACATGATAATTTATAGGAATTATGATGATTAGAGATATAGTAAACATGATAATTTACAAGAATGATAATGATGCTTTAAGTGATTTAAAGTAGCTACTAGGAACTTGTAGCGCTGTCGCAATTAAATGGTTTAGAATGATTTTAGAACTTAAAAATAAATAATAATAAGCATATTTGTGCCTTAAAAAATAACTAATAAAATTAAAAAAATTTTGAGTGCATTAAATCATCAAAAAGAGAGTTTAAAGAGAAAATTTAATGGTTTTGGGTTGTTTTTTTCAAGTTTTCATCTTTGCAATTAATTCTAAAAAGCTAACATTTAGGATACCATTGGTTAACTCCTTAGTTGAATTCTTACAAAAAAATTTTTAGTGTAAAACTTTGATTTTTTTTTTTTGAATTTGAATTCTCAATTTTATTGTCATTCATGGAACTATGTTGAATTCATATGGTTGGTTGTAGGGAAAATCCACTGCCCATCAACTCCTAAAGGAAAGTCATAGTTATGCTCTCTCTTAGAAAATAATTGTACACTAAAGCCTCCAAATAAAGTAGAGAACAAATAGTTAAAGACATTTCTAATTGCAAAGAAAAAAAGTAAACAAAGTAGGTTGATTACCAAGAATGACTTCATTAATGTTTGGTTAAGTGTTATTATAATTTTTGGATATACATTTTCAAGCATGTTGAGCAACAAGATTAAAAAAAGTAGAGAAAAAGAGTCTTCACTTCTATAAAGAGAACAATGAGGACAAACATTTCTCATATGTTTAAGATTGCTGCGAATTGTTAAACCTTAATGAATAAGACATTACAAAAAATGTAAATTTTAAGAAATGTAGGAGCTCTCAAAATATTTTTTATTTTTCTCATTCAAAAGTGCGATGATAGTTGCATATTTTAGGTCTTATTGAATTTGTTATTGATGAGCGATGAAGTGCCCCTACGCCAATCATATGAATCACTCAGGCATTTACGTGTGATCTAATCGAATTCCGTGGGCCCATAGTTCTCTAGTACATTAGCTCTTCTAGAAAGTGAAATGGGCATTGAAAACATTTGTTGTCTTTCCAACTACACTTTGTGAGGCTCAAGGGTATGGTTTAAGTGTAATTGAGGTACATGATTTCTCTTATTTTATGTTTTATGAGTTTGATCGCCTCCAACAAGAATGAAAGATCAAGTAATTTAAGATCTAATTCATCTACTGTCTAGCTAGCCTAACACAAGTAACCCTCTCACCTTCCTCAACACATCCTAAACACATATAGTGTTGTTGGGCTACCAAACGTTAAGTGTTGCTGGGTTACCAAGTACTATATGTATGTTTGAAGTGGTTGTGCTTGTGTTCATTGACTGCTAAAAAGTAATTGCTTAATTCAAATGCATTAAAAGAAACATTAATCTATTCTTAGTGTCGCAAGGATTGTCAAAAAAGTTTGTTTTTATTCTTGTCACACTACTGTGCTCAGGTACATCAGTGTTTGAACAAAGAACCGTACACACTTAGACTCCTTCTGTGGGCACTTAGAAAATATTTTAACTCTAGGGAAAATAAACTACAAGAGCTTTGCTACTTTGATTGAAAACTGATTGCCAAATTGGGAGCTCATGCACTATCTTTATAAGCTAGCATATAACCCCTGACGTTAGATACCGATGTCACATTAAGAACCCGACATTGGATACCTGACGTCACAGCAAATGCACTTCATCATACCCCCATTACTGAATAAAAACTCGTCCTCAAGTGAAGAAGAGGAGGAACAAGTTCTTTACAAAATATTGGGTAGGTATGAAATTAGTGATTGACATACAAATTGACTCAAATGCAATAACAAACTCTGAGTGCCCAAGTGTATAGATATACAATCTTTACAACATTAGGTGTCCATGATAACATAAGGAAACACCTTAGATAACATTGACATCCAACACCTCTTGGTAGTAGAAAAATGAGGGAGAAGATCCAGCAATCATGAATGTTCCTCCTTGTGTGGCACTATCGCATCATCCTTGGTGAAGATAGTCTTGTTTCCAATCCATGCTCCCCACTGCAATCACAACAGACTGAATCAGTATGCAATGTGTAACACATAGCTGTTAAATGTCTTATCTCGTCGATGGTTACACTTGGCTAGATTTTGATTGTGGTAGATTGTCCTTTAGGAGTGTTAGTGGGAAGGCTGATAAGTAGGGTAAAATAGATAAGCGATCCATTACATTTGAAAAAGTTTGACACAAGAAAATATTTGAAGAGGGTGTAAGAATTCACAACAATAAAAGGAAAGCTCACTGAAAAATGTTGTGAAGATGTGCACAATTGGATGTCATTGATGGGGTAAACAAAAAAATTTGATTGTAAGAGTATCTGAGGGCAAAAAACTTAACTAACCCAACCAAAAGATATGCAAATGGGTCCTCCCCAAAGCAGGCATAGGCTTGTTATGCCCTTGCATAATCTCAAACCAAAGAGTCCGTGGGCTCCATGGATGATTAATGATTACAGAAGGTTAAGTACAAACATCTAAAAGAAATTAACTAAGAATTCTGGCACATCAAACCAAGACATTGAACCAGAACATGAAACTAGTAATAAGGTGAGACATGGAAAGCATAGATGGAGGAGAGAGAGGAATAGAGTTCCTAATTACGATCACATAAAGTCCTTTGTGGATTTTGTGGTTAAATGACTCGGTAGGATCCATCCTTAGTCTAAACCAAAACCAACCATGTTTAGTGACTTCACATCATCATTCTAGGACTAGTCCATCCCCTGAGACACAAGAGTGCTCCCACAAAACAACCACCATTCCTCATTAGAGAAGAAAAGAGTAGTAAGAAGTTAGGAAGGGCCTTAGTTAGAGGGGACTAGTCATATAACCAGTGCTTGTAACCTGTTTATTTTGTCTAAGGGATGTGCTTTGAATTCCTATCACTTCTCTCTCTCTCTCTCTCTCTCTCTCTCTTGATGAGAACCACACCATGCAAAGACTTATTTAACTTCCTTTTATTGGTTGACATGGAACGGTAAGAAATCCATGAAAACACACATGCATCTAGGCAAACAAAAAGGCATAAAGAATACTGAATTCCCTTGGAGCCACACTTTATTCAATCCTTTGAATCCTTTTCAATTCCGAAAACTACCAAAGTCACAAATTTGTTAAAGTTTTCTTAATGAAAAATGGATTGCACGTTTCTAAAATAAGGAAAACCATAAAGTTTGTGAATGGGTGGATGTTGTGGACTCATTGCCTATTGCATGAAAAAGAAACCATGTCCTAATTATCTGTAATGAAATCAAAGCCAGAAACCAAACACCAACAATCAAATAATAAAATAGTACATACCACCATTAAGCAATGCATTATCACTGTACCTGGCACTTATTAACAAAAAGTTAGAAAATCACATAGAAATAAAATAAAATAAAATATAAAAGAAAGTGTATAATATTCAAGAAACAAAAAATGTACTAATGATGATGTAAAACAAAAATTAGAAAGATTAATAACATGAAAAAAAGAAGATGTAAAATAAAGAATGTGTAAAGCAAAAACTTGTAAAACAAAAAGTTTAAAATTGAGCAGTTGCTTATATGGTTAACATGGGTGGCCATCTCCCCCATGACTAAGTTAAAAGGAGGAGATCCAAAATATGGAGTGTGGTTGTCCATCTGATGAGGATTTTGCTGTATTTGCTAGCTTATTCTCATGAAAAGGTTTAATTTGTTAGATGTTGACCAACTGTTTCTTGTTTGGGCTCTTAAGTTTATAGATCATCATGGCCCTAGAAGGAAAAGTCTCGTAAATGATGTAAGGTCATTTCCACAATGTTTGAAACTTAGTTCATCGAGGTGCATGTGTAGGGTTCCAGTAGAGAACCTTATCTCCCTATTGAAATTTGACTTTTTTGGTTTTTAGGTCATGACACTTTTTTTTGTAGGCCTTGTGCAACTCATTAGATGATAGGGCTACCAATTGGTCTTTGTCTAGTAGGTTGAGATTCATTACTAATGAGACGCGGTTCACACAGGCAGCGATATCGCAATCCGCTACCATGTCTATAAATAAGAGGCGACTCTCCCTTGTTTGGGGATCCCAGTTTTAGAGTAGCGAAGCTCTGACAGTTTGATCCCTCCAGAGTTAGATTTTTTTCCCGTGTCTGCCCACAGTGTGGTGAATGTAATTGTACGATGTCTTTATTCAAGTGTGCCGTACTTGGACACGCACATGACCGGCAATAAAGATTGAGATTACTTCATCATTGCAGCATTCACTTAGTTTATTTATTTGTTATTTATTTAATGTTATTTATTGCTTTCATAGCGCGGTGTGAGTACGACTTAACTATGAGCATCTACGGGTGTGTACGGCTAGTTAAGGAATCAGTTGCTCATCGTGATTAATCTCTCACCCTTAAACTCCTAGAAGTGGAACGAGTACGACTTGGTTACGAGCATTTAAGTGTGACTGCTTGGTAGCCCAGTGGTGTAGCTAGGGGGATCTACGCTTGGTAACCCAGTGGCGTATTTGGGGTCTGCGCTTGGTAATCCCAGTGGCGTACCTAGGCCTATGCTTGGTAGTCCCAGTGGCAGTCGTGCACGAAGTCCAAGATGTGTACGGTTGATCAAGGAATCGGTTGCTCGTCGCACTTAGGCTAGATTAGATTTTCTTACCCTTTTCCTCTTAGCTTAGATTTAGTTAAATATTATTTTCCACTGCCTTCAGGAGTAGCATTAGATTAGAACACATCATACACCTCATCTAGACTAAACCATACGTGACATATGCAAAACTAGTCTAGATGGGAAGACAGTGAACTACGACCTAAGGCTAACTATCTAGGTGCCACAACTAGTCCATCTACGGAGTTTGACTGGATCGCGCATGCAACGCTTGTTTCGTATGGTTGAGTGTAGGGGTACCTCGCCACTCATCAATTACTCTTTCTTTTTTGACTAGACTTATGTCAAGGTCAATGTTGCAGGCTGTTGAAAGTGTATGGAGCTCAAATTGAATAGGAAGTGTTGGTAATTTTCCGTACACAAGCTCATAGGGAGCATAGCATATAGAAAGTTTCCATGTTGAGCGGTAGGCCCAAAGGGCATTGTTGAGTTTTGTGCTCTAGTCTTTCCTATATTTGCTAATAGTCCTTATTAGAATCTTTGTGATTTCCCTATTGGTAACCTCAACTTGACCATTAGCTTGGGGATGGTAAGGTGTTGTGAGTTTATGTTCAACCCCCAAGCATTGCATGAGCTTTTGAAAGGTAGTGCCTGTAAAGTGAGTTTTATTATCAAAAATTAATGCACGTAGCATACCAAACCTATTTACAACATTTTGTTATACAAACTGAGTAGTGGTAGAAGATGTATAGTCGATGATGCCTATTTTTTTTGCCCATTTTGTATAATAGTCAATAGTAACTATGATATATGCCTTTCCATTTGACATGGGCATGATGGGACCCATGAAATCAATGTCCCAGATGTTGAAGGGTTCCAATGGTTAAATCCATTATTGAGGTCTCTTCATTTAAGCAATCATTCCACCATATCGTTGGCATCGTTCACAAGAGCAGATGTAATGGTGAGCATCTTTGAAGATTATTGGCCAATAGTACTCTATCATCAGGATTTTAATGGCCATGCATCCCCCAACATACAAAGACCTTCATGAGCATCTTAGAGAACACACAGTTGATCAACATCAATGACACATCAATGAACCAAGCTATCGGTGCACACTTTGTAGAGGTGTCTGTTGATTTTCATGAAGTGTTTTACCTAGTGAAAAAACTACTATTTCTTCCAGTGGTCTAACCCTTATGGCATCTCCTAAGTGAGAAGATAGGTGAGAATATCATCATACCATTTAGGCTCATTCGACAATTGTTTAGTTATAGCCCTAGCAAAGAGGAGTTCGTTAGGAAACATATCAAATAATGGATTTTCTTTTTCTTTGTTGTCCCATCACAACCAAGACAAGTGATCAACAACCACATTCTTAGTGCCCTTTCGATCTATCATCATTAGATCGAATTCCTGTAAGATCACCAGCCATTGTATGACATAGGGACTCATCGTTGGCTTGTTCATTAGAAAATGGATGGCACTATGGTTCGTGTGCACAAACACCTTGTATCTAAGCACATAATGCTTGAATTTTTCTAGAGCAAACACCACTACCATCAACTCCTTTCCTATAGTGGTGTAGTTTAGTTGTGCATCCACAATGCTTCAGCTAGCGCAATGGATGTAATATAGACATTTCTTGTCATCTAACTGCGTAAGCATGACACCCAAGGCATAATTTGATGCATCCATCATGATATAAAATGGTTTGGACCAGTTAAGTGTTTGTAGGATTAGAGTTTCTACAAGTTTCTCCTTCAACTATTAGAATGCTTTTTCACATTCCGCGGTCCAGACAAAGGGAGCATCTTTCTTTATCAGCTCTACCAATGGCTTTGCAATCTTAGAAAATTTCTCTATGAATTGTTGGTAGTAGCTAGTATGTCCAAGGAATGACCAAACATCTTTGACAGTTTTTGTTTGACGGGTTATTGCATGGATAACTGCTATTTTCTCAGGCTCTACCTCAACTCCTGCTTGTAATATTCTGTGCCCCAATACAATGCCTTCTTGAATCATTAAGTGATTTTTTTTACCAATTGAGCTGCAAGTTGGTTTCAACACATTATTTCAGTACTTGCTCAAGGTGGTCCAAGGCTTGCTCAAATGTAGCTCCATAAGTGAAGTCATCCATGAAGACTTCCACACCACTACTGATCTGCTATTGAAAAATGCTCAAAACTAGGTGTTCGAATGTAGCAAGAGCATTACATAGACCAAATGGCATCTTGCAATATGTAAAAGTCCCTTAAGAACTCATGAATGTTGTCTTTGCTTGGTCCTCTAATGCAATTTGAATTTGGTTATAGTCACTATAACCATCTAGAAAACTATAGTAGAAATGCCTAGATATTGTGTTGAGCACCTGATCAACAAATGGAAATGAAAAATGATCTCTAAACGTTGCCATATTTAGCAACCTAAAATCGATGCAGACCTACCACTTGCCTTCTTTCTTTAGCATAATTATGAATGGGCTAACCCACTCATTGTCTGTAATGGAATAAATGAACCCTGCCTTGAGAAGTTGCTCTATTTCCTCTTTGATGATCTGCTTTAGTTTGGGTTTCAATCACTTCTATGGCTATCTTTTTAGCTTCATGGCCGAATCAGTGTAGATGCGATGCTAGCATATCCTCAGATCAATCCTTGTGAGTTCAGGATATGACCAAGCAAAAGCTGTTAACCATTTTTCAACTACCTTCAACAACATCTTTTTCTACTTTGGAGCAAGATTGGCATTAATTATAACCAACTTTCCATTTTTAAAAAACACATATTCCATTCTAGCTGGTAGCATTTTCAGTTCAAGGGGCTCTTGCTTAAAATTTTCAGGAATTTCCAACTCTCCCTAATGAGTATCATCATTTGTATCATCAAAAATTTGATGATGAACTTGCTCTAGTTCATCCATGCCTGCAAAATATGTGCATGTTAGGCTCTCAGTCAATTCCATGCAAAGTATGCTACTCTCAGAATTAGCAGTCAAGCATTGGGTGTCCTCCTATTTTGTGGCTATTGCATACAGACACCTTTGAATTTCTACTTCTAGTGCATACTACATGCATGCAGAGATAGATGCTTGCTTTATGGCCCAGAGTTTCTACACACAATTGCATCCTGTATCGTTGTATGCAATGCATGGAGCTCTCTTCTTCTTGATCTTTCTGAATGCATTTTCTCTAGTTATTTCTAGGAAAATATCCCTAATGCCCATTCTTGCATCAATGGTGCTTAGCCATGCCCTTCCCATGATGATTGGGAAATCCCCTTTACAATTCTTCACTTTGATTACTAAGAAATCGATGGGATAAGACCACCCACAAAGAGTGGTCACAATGTCTTCCACTAGTTCTAATGGAACAGTGATGGACTGGTCTGCCAATTCTAATCTTATGTTGCTCTTCTTGAGAGGAGGCAGGTTCCATGTGATGTACATCTCATGAGAAATTAACTTGACACCATAACCTGAATCAAGAAAAGCCTTACATGGTTCATTTCCAATAATCTACAAATAAATTAGAGGACTTCTAGGATTTTTCTAATTTCCTAGGAAGGTTTCTAGTATGAATCCAATCAAATATAGTACGAGTAAGCATGATGGTATGAATCTTAGGCAGATTTTGGTTTGAAGGGGACTCGAAGGTGTGTGATACAAATGAAGAGGCAGGGACAAGGTTTTCAACTATGGGTGTATGTAAGGGCTTGGGAGGACCGCGGGGTTGAAAGAAAGGTATTTTCTCTCAGTTGATGATCTGATTGTATATTAATAGCCCTAGTAGCATTGCATTATTACAGTTGAGTTGATAATTCACCCTACATAGGTGGAGTAGGTGGTGGCTGGGAGGGTGAAGGAACATGTACATGAATAGGAGGAGGATAAGGCTAAGAGCTGGCATCCCTTCTTTTGTGTGGAGAATGAGTTCAATAATAATCAGAAGGATGGTAGTGAGGTTGGAAAGTAGAAACGTGACTGGAGGAGTCACATGGAAACATAAGTTGTTGAATGTAGTAACCATATGGATCAGGTTATCAATAAGGGTATTGCTACCTTGGTGGTTCCAGTGCCCATGATTATGGTTGCTGCCATTGTTGATATTGCTCATATGATTACAGTGGAGCTTCACTTGGATAATATTGCTATTGTTGGTGGAACTGCTTGAAATTACCTTGAGGATAAGGTAATCTTTTGGATGTTTGCCTTCGTGTTAGTTGTGGATTTAAAGCATACACCACAGGCTCCTGTAGATGTGACACTATGGGGCAAAATACCTTAAGATGTTCATACTGATTGACGTCACACCCACTATGATCATCTAATTTTCTTTTCGCAACTTATTTTATTGCACCAATCTTACCCTTACCTTTGTGATAAGCACGTTCGACTTCCTTGCGCCTCCTACACTCATGATCACTACCTTGTTCTTTGGACTCTTCAACAATTTTTAAGATAGCTTGAAATCTACTATCCATGAAGTCTCATAATTGATCAACCTTGCTCATAATTTCAGATTGGAATTTTTGGAGTGGTAAGGTTTTCCTATTTACCACCTTATCAAATGCAAATTCATCCTCACTGTTGTAGAATCAAAACTCCCTCTTGCAAATGAAAAGATCATGGTTGTACTCCTCTACACTTTCTCTTTTTCTTAATTTGTCCTCCTCTTTAGCTACCTCCTCGATTAATCTTTGTATCTAACATGCAGTTAATTTTGATAGTTGCCCTTGGGCATAAACACCAAGGGTTCTTCTTATTTCTAATCAAAGCCCATCTACAGTGTGGCGAAGTTGATCCAATTGAGAATAACCATGGCTAGGACATTTATGCATCAAGGAATGGTATCAGCCAATGGTGCCATCCAAGGGTTCGTGTATTCCTTGTTTCCATTCTTGGATTTGCCTTCTCAAGTTGGACACTTTGGAGTATGTTCAATATTTATCATTAAATAATTCAAGCATGGTACTTCATCGTATGATAAATTCTAGCTCTAAGGACCAGTACTAGTTCTCTGCTTCTTTGATGGGTGTCCTTGGGAATAACTTAAGTTTCTACCACTCATTTTCTATGTTTTCTAAGACACATGCATCATGAAAATCTTGGAGATGATTTTGCGGATCAGAGTTATATACCCCTTCGAACCGAGGAATATTGTTCATGTCTAACCTTTTAATTCAACTATCCTTCACATGCCTTTTTGGAATTTGTATTGCCTCTGTGATATTAAGCATACTTCAAGTAGCAAGTAGAGGTTCATTGAGGCCTTGCCCCTTTGTTCATGGCAATGTGCCTCTTTTGAATGTCCATGTTCTTGAACTTGCCTTTCCCAATGGTCCCTTCAATCATTTTGGTCACCTCAATCATTTTGTTCATTTTGGTCAGCTCCATTACAGTCTCGCCTTTTGCAGTCATGATTAGAGTTAAAAGAAGAAGAAGATGATGATGAAGGGAAGAGGAAGAAGGACTAGCATCATCATGGTGCTTGCTACCACCTCTTCAACAATCTTAACCACGATTGATGAATCGTGGTTTGTCAGGTGCTGATATCATACCCTTGTTAACCAGGTGCTAATATCGAACCCCTGTTATCGAATCCCTGATATCTGATGAGTCCTGATATTGGACCCCTGTTATCGGACCCTTGTTAACTAGGCCACGTCGACGAGGCCCCGTATATGTGATCACGTCGACGAGGCCCCGTATATGCGGCTACGTCGACGAGGCCCCGTATATGCGGCCCTGTTGATGCATCCATCCATGAGTTTACGCGGCCTCATTAATGCAGTGTCTGTTTCTAGCTATAAATAAGTGCACCCCCGTCGCACTTAGGCATCTTTTAGGTTAATTGTAGGGAATCTCTTGTATTTTGTTTTCGTAGGAGTTAGAATATTTTCCCCAAGTGCATGCTTGCAATGTGATGCTTGTAATTGTACGGAACCTTTATTCGAGTGTGATGTACTTGGACACGCACATAATCAGCAATAAAGATCGAGATTACTCCATCATTGTAACATTCACTTAGTTTTAATTTTTTAATTGTTATTATTATTTATTATTTTCTTAGTTAATATTTCTTTACCATCATTTACTATTCCTATTGTTAAATGCAAAATGAGTACGACTTAATCACGAGCATTTAAGTGTGACTACTTGGTAACCCAGTAGTATACCTAGGATCTGCGCTTGGTAATCCCAGTAGTAGTCATGCACGAGGTCCAAGATGTATACAGATGATTAAGGAATGGATGCTCATCACACTTAGGCTAGTTTAGACTCTCTCCTCCCATGTCCCATTCGTGTAGCTCTTTCCCCCTTTTCCTCTTAGCTTAAAATAAAGTTATTTTCCATTGCCTCTAAGAGCAGCACTAGATTAGAAACCACATCATACACCTCACTCTGGACTAAACCATACATGACAAAGCATATACTAGTCTAGGTGGGAAGATAGCGAACTACGATCAACAAATAACAATCTAGAGATCACAACTAGCCCATCCACGGAGTTCGACTGGATCGTCCGTGAATGCTCATATTCATATGGTTGAGTGTAGGGGTACCTCGCCACTCATCAACGATCATGATCTTGTTTCTTGTCTACATCCCTTCCTTGACTTGACCCTTTGGATCCTTCCTTGTCATTGGATCCATTCTTACTAGAACCAGAATTGTGAATTATGGATTGCAAGTTCTAGTTTTAACGTTCATCACCGAAGTCAAAGAGAGAAATTTTATTGAATGGAAAACCCCTAGAGAAGGGTTCTCCACCACCTTGTTGATACAACAAGAATGGAGAATCATTAAATCTTTTTCCCTTCGAAGATTCATAACATTGTTCTAGCAATCAATCTTGTAGACATTGTGCCTCAATAGGATGATAATCCCTGGCATCAGTATCTTACATAACATACTCAACATGACATTCCTAAAGACCATATCATATAAGCATTTGGTGAAGCATTTGGTGAAGCATTGTAGGAACAGATCGATCAGGCGGCAACATAATGTTTCCCTCCATGTCATGCTACCACAGTTGTTCATCCTGGTGCAAGATGAAGGTGAAGTTTGGTACATATTCATTAGGATGATCATATACGATTCGATACTATTGAGGTATTGGCTAATAAGCTTTATCAAACTTGGTCGAAGAATTGCTTTTATGAGAAGAAGACATTTTATGTTAGAAAAGTAAAAATCACAGTGTGCTTCTAAATATTATTGTAGTAATCTTAAGATGTGATATGACTCTAAGGTTCATTCCAATGATTTAAATACTTTCACTGGGTCCTAGATAGTGCATGAAACAACCCAAATGTCCCCAACAACAGTGCCAATGATGAGTAGTTAGGTACACGTACGCCCAACCATACAAATCACTAAGGTGTTTACACGCGATCTGGACGAATTTCGTGGACCTATAGTTCTTTAGAATACTAGCTCTTTTAGGAAGTGAAATGGGCATTAAAAATGTTTGTTGTCTTTCCAACTACACCTGTGAGGCTTAAGGGTATGGTTTAAGTGTAATTAAGGTACATGATTTTTTTTATTTTATGTTTTATGAGTTTGATCACCTACAATAAGAATGAAAAGTCAAGTAATTTAAGATCTAATTCATTTATTGTCTAGCTAGCTTAATACAAGTAACTATCCCACCTTCCTAGACACAGACTAAACATATATAGTGCTGCTGGGCTACCAAACGTTAAGTGTTGCTGAGTTACCAAGTACTATATGGATGTTTGAAGTGGTCGTGCTTATGTTCATTAACTGCTGGAAAGTAATTACTTAATTCAAATGCATGAAAGTAAAGTGCATTAAAAGAAACATTAATCTATTCTCCATGCTACAAGGATTTTCAAAAGAGTTTGTTTTTATTCCCATCACACTGCTATGCTCATGTACATTAGTGTTCGAACAAAGAGCTGTACACACTTAGACTCCTTCTATGGGCACTTAGAAAATATTCTAACTCTAGGGAAAATAAATTACAAAAGCTTTGTTACTTTGACTGAAAACTAAAAATTGATTACCAGATTAGGAGCCTAGGTGTTATATTTATAGGCCAATGTATACCCCATGACGTCACATCAAGATCCCAATGTCATAGCTTCGACGTTGGAGAAGATGAACAAATGCACTTCATCAATTATGAATGAAATCATTCTTTGTAATAATCTCATAAACAACTTTTGAATTAAAAAGAAAAATAGATCTACCATCCTTCTAAAGAATATCTAGAAAATCTTGAAACAAATTGTTGTCAACTTTAAATAAACTCTCAAAATTAGAAATTAATTTTTAAAATTTATTTTTTCTCTTTTTATTCAAATCATAGAAACTAGAAGCTTCATTCCATGTAATCCATCATACATATGTAGATAAGAAACTATAGTGATATCAAATTTGCTCCAATTGGGACACCATCTAGATGAATTCGTAACCCAAGCTCCTTCATTAAAAGGAAACAACCATGGGCTAATTTTCTTAAGCATATATTGTGAAACTATAATAGGATTGTAATTCTAATATTTACTAAGCTTGCACTATGTCTTTCAATTTTGTTTAAGAATTGGATAATCACAAATATAAATTGTTGGAGTAAAAAAGAAAATAGTGAAAAAAGTTACTATAAGGCCAACTGTTATCATTCTTAGGTTTTCCTTACATAAGTCTATTTATCAAAAGAAGCATTCAAATATCATCTTTATTAATGCACTTTGCAATCCATTTTGCTGCAAGAGAAATACCTTGGTTATAATAATTAATGAGGCTAAGTCCTCCATCTTTCTTACTACTAGTGCAAATATCTCAAGTAACTCTAGAAAAACCTTTTCTATGTTACTTAACAAATCAAATAAATCGACAGATAGTGTGATTAATTCTATCATAAGAAGTTTTAGAATGAGCCCAACAACTAGAGTAATAAACATGAGTTGATTGAAGCATCTATTTAATAACTAAAATTTTACCATTAAGCATGAGCTTTTTTTATTTCCATCTATCAAGCTTCTTTTCAATTTTATTAACTATATGATTTCACAAAATAGTAAGATTAAGCTTAAAAGAAAAATATATTCCTAAAACTTTGAAAGCAAATTTTTTTTTCAAGATTTTCCAAGGCTTGAGAGTAACCTACTTATTAATATTGCCATTACAATAAACAATAGATTGTTGCTAATTGATATGAGAGCCAAATAACATGTAGTAATCCTCTATTTTAGGTAAAAGAGTATTGATATATTGCAAAGAGTTGTTGATCATAAAAAAAAGAATCATTTGCAAAGTGCATGTTAAACAATTGTGTACCTTGATCATCAATTGAAATCCTCTAAATGATATTCCTTTATAAATCATAATGCAGATTATGTGAAGAAAGTTTACAATAATAATAAAAGAATAGGGATTTAGAGGACAACTTTAATTCATTTTCATCCATCATGGATAGCTTATAGTTATTATTTGATACTTGTTGCTTGATAATGAATGGGCCTATCTATTTAGCAAAAAAATTATTATGATCGTTTCTTCTTCTTGTATTTAAAAGCAACACCAAATTACCAACTCTCTAATTGCCCTTTTTAGAGCTTTTCTATTAAACCATCTTTTGATTCGTAATGCATTTATTAACAAACTATTTCTAGCTTTATCAATATTAACTTCTCTCTTGATAAGCAAAAACATTAAGCTTTTATCTTTGTCTATCTTTTCACTACACTTTTGTATAAATTCTTATGCTAATGTTATGATCTTATTAGTAATTCTTGCAGCTATTCCATAAACTAGATTATAGAGTGGGGTGCCTATAGATTTCGTAATTTGTATGCAATCCATCCATAAAGCGGATCGTAGGTATTATGCTAGTTTCTTGAACTCCCTTCCATTGATCTTTTTATATAGGAAATAAGCTTCTTATTTGTAGATTCAACTAACCTTTTTCCTTGAGGATAATAATTTGATGAGGAGAATAGAAAAATAGAATAATTGGAAGCCAAACTTATGAATTCTTTAGAATGAAATGTAGAACCATTATTCGATACTAATACTTCTAGCATACCAAAAAAAACTTAAGATATGATCTTCAAGAAACCTTGGTATATTTGAGGTTAAACTTTTCTTCAAAGCTTTTTCTTCTATCCATTTGGTAAAATAATTCGTCACTATAAGTATAAACATATGTTCAACTTTTGATGGAGCAATTACCTCGATAAAAGCTAAACCCCATTACTAAAATGGTCTTTCTATAATTATTGGTTTTAAAGGAGCGTTAGCTTTCTTGATTTTTGGCCCATGGATTTGACATTCAAAACAAATTTGAATCTTCAAGCTAATATTTTAAGACATGCTAGGCCAATAAAATCCATAATGTAATATGTGATGCATAGTATATTTTAGTGAATTATGAAACAAGTTTGCATGATCATGAAATTGATCCAAATCAAGTTCAATTTGATCATTTCTAACACACTTTAATAAAACTCTAAAATTCTGTCTATATAAGATCCTATCTTTCATCACAAACTTATTTGTCCCTTTAAGAAAAGCACTTCTTTGACTCATGATCAAATTATCTAGGACTTTTCTTGAAGCAAAGAATTCTAAAATTTCATCATACCAATTTCCATCGTTGGAATTTAATACACAAATTTCAGCTTCTTTGGCCATGAATTTGGCTAATCCCTTTCCTTTAACTATTTTGCATAATTTTAATGAACATTTGAATTGTTGAAGCTTAGTAATCCAATTTTCTCTTTTCAACCCAATTTTATTTTGAGTTAAAAATTGCTTAACAGTAAGCTTTGTTATCATGATATGGATTCAAATGTTCTCTAAATATTATTTGAAACATTAGTGCCTTAATTATGACATATGCCTGTTTTTCTAAATCTAAATAGTTTAACTCAAAACCTTTAAGTTGGTAATCAAAGAATTCAAATGGTTCATCTTAACCATTTACCCTGTGAGTTAGAACTACAGTAATTGAATCACTAGAAGCAAAAGCATATAGCCAGAAATCCTTCTTTAAATTAGGTTTGGCTAAATATGGAGCTTCCTAGATAGCATTTTTAATTTTCCCTGATGCTTTATCTAATTCAAGTGTCTTCCTAACCTACACATCCTTCTTGAGCATGTACATTAAAGTTTTCATGATCTCAGTAAATCCTTGTATAATTTTTTTTTACAAAATTTATCTTTTCAAAGAAGGATCTAAGGGACTTTATATTGGTCAGATGTTTAATATTTTGAACAACTTGAATTCTTGAGTTATCTATTGCTATACCTTTTCTTGGCAAACTATATGTCCTAATAAGCTTTGAAACCTTGCTCCAAAAATGTTCCTCTTAGGATTCAAAGAAATTCCATAATCTTAGCATATATTGAAAATTTGTTGAAAGTGACTGATATGATCGTTTTTTTTTTCTTTAAGTACATAGTAATATCATCTAGATAAATTGCAACAAATTTTCCTATTAAACCTTTAATATCTATGTCCACAACTCCAAAAAGTAGCTCCAACATTTGACAAACCAAACGACATCCTCTTATAAGCAAAGGTTCCCTATTTAGTAATGAAGGTTGTCTTATACCTGTCATTTTTATCAACCATAATTTGATTATATCCTAAAAAATAATCTAGAAAAGAATACACTTGACATCTAGATATTTTAATTAGCATTCCATCTATTATGAGGAGCAAATATTTATCTTTTTTTTAAGCTTCATTTAAATTTCTAAAATTGACACATAGCTTAATGTCACCATTCTTTTTTCTTACAACTACAAGATTGGCTAGCCAAACTGAATATCGAATAAGATATATAATTTTAGCTTGTAATAACCTTTTGATTTTAGCTTCCATGGCTAGTTCAAAAGATGGGTTAAATTTCCTTTGCTTTTGTCTTACCACCTTATGATATTTAATTAATGGAATCTTGTGAGTTATCACATCAAGTCTCAATGATATGAAATTATCATAAGATAATGCAAAATTACTCAAATTATTATTTAACAAGCATAACAATTTCTATCTAAAAATGGAATCATTTCCTTTGGTGATATTCAACATTCTTAGCTTTTCTTTGAATTTTAGATTTATTATTTCATAAGCTTGATCATCTAGATTTTGGACATTCATCCCCTTAAGCAACCTTTTGCTAAACTCATGCTTATAATCAACTATCTTTTTGAGAATAAAATTGGTCTAAGTTGTGATGTAACTTCTTGTTCAGACATAAATTTATTCTCAAATTCTTCCTTATTCTTTAAGAACCTAAGTAATTAATCATCATCCTCAAACACCTAGAAGTGTTCTACGTTATTTGGGATTGAAGGCTGATTTTAAATTTCAATTACAACCCTTTTATATTTTTTAATCTTTGATAGATACAATGTTGAGGCTGTTATTGCTACCTCATCAGCTAATTGGTTATTTTATTTACATATACTCTTTATTTCATATTGCTCAAACTTGTTTAATAAGTTACAAATGATTTTTTTTATATGGCCTCGAGAATGAATTTTTTCTACACATTCTTCTTTTAACTATCACCAAATACTTGTGGGTAGTTCCAATATCTTTCGTCCTACCATGAGTTATTTGTAAGAGGTATCTAGGATTGTCAATTCGCAATAAGATGATGTTGCTAACTTGTTTAATGTTATCAAAAGTAACACACTAGCATTCGTTAATCCTATGGGAGATGCTGTCATCACCCTACTAAAGAATATCTTGAAATCTTGGGTGAGGATGTGAACTTTCTTATTGTGATGGAATAAGGGGATGAGACAATTATGGTAGTCATGCCACATAAAAAGTAACAAGTGGCTACAAAATATATGAAGGATCACATTGGTGAAGCTTTGGGAATTCCTACAATATCAATTTCAAACTCTACCACAATCTTAGGTGATGAGTGGCGAGGTACCCCTACACTCAACCATACGAATACGAGCATTACATGCGCGATCCAGTCAAACTCCGCAGACGGACTAGTTGTGGCATCTAGATAGTTAGCCTTAGGTTGTAGTTCGCTGTCTTCCCACCTGGACTAGTATTAGCTTTGTCACGTATGGTTTAGTCCATAGTGAGGTGTATGATATGGTTTCTAACCTAATGCTACTCCTAAAGGCAATGAAAAATAATATTCACTAAGTTAAGAGAGAAAGGATGAGAAAGAATCTAAGCTAGCCTAAGTGTGATGAGCATCCGTTCCTTGATTATCCATACACATCTTGGACTTCGTGCACGACTACCATTGGGGTTACCAAGCGTAGATCCTAGGTATGCTACTAGGTTACCAAGTAGTCACACTTAAATGCTTGTAATCAAGTCGTACTCATTTTGCGTTTAACAGGAGATAAGGGTGAGAGATATTAACTAAGAAAGTAGTAAATAACAATTAAATAAATAAATAATTAAACTAAGTGAATGCTGCAATGATGAAGTAATCTTGATCTTTATTGTCGGTCATGTGCATGTCCAAGTATGTCACACTCGAATAAGGATGTTGTACAATTACATTCACCACACTGTGGGCATACACTGGGAGGAAAAGGGTTGAGAGGAAAAGTAGAAACTGAAATCAAAACTTAACTCTAAAAACTAACTCCTAGAACAAGGAAAGCTACCTCTTATTTATAGAAATAGAGGCATGCCACAATATCGTTGATGTGATATCGCTGATGCGATATTGCGGCTCCGATAACTGGGCTTGATAGACCCTATCTTGTATCAAGGCTTCGATAACTGGCCTTGACAGACCATGACTCATCATTAGGCATAGAAGTGTCTTTAGGACCTTGATGGAAATGAGAAAGAATAATGACTACAATGCAACATGAGAAGGTTTTGGATAAATTGGTCAAAACTATACAATCGATTTCAGACATTTTCAATATTCCATAAGATATTCTAGGAGTCTAGTCTAATTTGATAACCACAAAGGGGAAGCTAGCTATTTTTGAATCCTTGCTTCAACAAGTTAAGTTGTTAAATCAAATGCTACAGGATGAGGTTGCACAACTCTATGCCCAACTGGCTGACCCCCACATGGTTCATTTCTCCAAAATAGCTTAGCTAGATTCAAGATGACATCATTAATTTGTTGAAGGCTAACCAACATCAAATTTTGATAGCAAAGTAGAAGGCCATGTGGAATACATCATAAGCAAATGCTAAGATCATGTTGGTCAAGGAGATTAAGTGCCTTGTTGCTAAAAATCAAAGATTGGTAATTGTTGAGAAGGAGAAGAACCAATTTGAAGATCAACTAAAGGATATCCAGGAGTAGTTTGCACATGTCAATACAGACATTTGCAGATTGATAGTTGAGAACCAAAATATTTCAATGGAAAAAGTCAAAGCTATTTGACAAAAAATCAACCATTGATATTAGATCATGAAAAATGAGATCACCAAGTACAAAATGATTAAGAACCATTACCAATATCAAGTAGGCTTCAAAGAAGATATCAATGATAAGGAGATCTATATAGCTAGGACCAAACAGAACACTTTTTTCTACATTTCCAAGATATAAATTAGTAGTTGATGAATCGTGGTTTATTAGGTGCTGATATTGGACCCTTTATATCAGACCCTTGTTAACCAGGTGCTGATATCAGACCCCTGATATTTGACGAGTCTTGATATCGGACCCCCGATATCGGACTCTTGATATTGGACCCTCGATATTGCACTCGTGATATCGCGACCTAGCTCACGATATCGTATACGTGATATCGCGATTCCCATGTGAGCCTATAAATACACAATGGGGTGCATGGGAGAGTCAATAGTTAGTTTAGTATTAGAGTAGGATCTTTTTGTCAATTTTTCCTCTCAACCCTTTTTCTCCTAGTGCATGCTCACAGTGTGATGATTGTAATTGTACAACACCTTTATTCAAGTGTGATGTACTTGGACACGCACATGACCGGAAATAAAGATCGAGATTACTTCATCATTGTAGCATTCACTTAGTTTAATTATTTAATTGTTGTTGTTATTTATTGCTTTTGTAGTTAATATCTCTTCACCCTAAACTCCTTAAACGTGAAATGAGTACAACTTAATCATGAGCATTTAAGTGTGACTACTTGGTAACGTAGTAGCATGCCTAGGATCTGTGCTTGGTAATCCCAATAGTAGTCATGCACGAGGTCTAAGATGTGTATGGATGATCAAGGGATAGATACTCATCGCACTTAGGCTAGCTTAGACTTTCTTCACCCTTTCCCTCTTAGGTTAATCAAAGTTATTTCCATTGCCTCTAGGAGTAGCATTAGCTTAGGACCACATCATACACCTCCCTTGGACAAAACCATACATGACAAAGCAAATATTAGTCCAGGTGGGAAGACAGTGAACTACGATCAACGAGTAACTATCTAGATACCACAACTAGCCCGTCTATGGAGTTCAATCGGATTGTGCGTGAAACGCTTATATTTGTATGGTTGAGTGTAGGGGTACCTCATCACTCATCAATAGTCTATGTTAAATGAGATTAATGCTATCATTCAAGCCAAGCATAAGATGAAGGAGCTTCAAATTGAAGATATGGCTAAGTACATGAAGCTCATCAATATGTGATATGCCAATGTAGTAATGCTTATTATAAGTAGGTCAAGAAATGATTTGAAAAAACAAGTGGTGGCCATGTTCTCATTGTATGAACATGAACACCAACTCCATAACAAGGCATTACAAAAGTTGGAAATCATCAATGTAGACCTAGAAGTTCTAAAAGTGAAATTTATAGATCAATGAGAAGTGTACAAAATGGAGTTTTCAAATGAGAAGTTTTACAAGTAGGCTAACATCTCATTGTTCACAAATCTTGTATGTTTCTTCATCAATGCCCATGAGATGTTTTCAATGGTGTTGTGTTCATAGAAAGTGGCAATAATTTCCGACTTGATAGATGTGTTCTAGATAAATAATGATCCCTAGACAAGAGGAGAAGATGAGGTACTTGGTGTAGGCATGCTGCTCTTGCTTAAGAAGAGTAAGAACATCAAATTAGTTGCACGAACCACTAAGATACGAGTACCATTAAAAATAACTAAAGCCATCTCCATTGATCATTTTGGAACGTGTCCAACTTTTATTTTGTTGTTATAATATCAAAGTCACTCCAACAATAATACTTATATGAAAATCACTCCAATTCGAATAATATTTGTCAAAGTCAAAACTGAATAATAGTATCAAGTATGGTGCTTTTTCAGCGGGAATTCAGCTTCGTGCTGGAACAGCAGTGCGAAGGCGAGGGAGACGGAGAGGCCGAGGGCGGGAGAAGGCAGGAACAAGAACAGCAACAGCAACAGTCACAGACGGAGCGAGGGAGGGAGGGACGGAGCGAACGAGCCAGCCAGGGGGACGAACAGGAACAAAGGCATAGGCATTGGTCATGAATGGATGATATTATTGTTTAGCAACTACAAATGCTGCTCACGGCATTTCTACCAGAAGTCCTCTCTCTCTTTCTCTTTAACGCTCTTGCTCACGCTCTGCTGTGCCTTCTTGTGCTCTGCTCGCGCGCTCTTTGGCTCGTGCTCTGGCTCTTGCTCCTGCTCATACTGATCTCTTGCTCCGCTCCGTGTCCGTGTCCGTGTCTGTTCCTGTTCAGCTCCGTGTCCGTGTCTGTGTCTGTGTCTGCTGAGGAACAAGAAACATAATTTTTTTTTTTGTGTCTACTCCACTCCACTCGCCAATGGGCCTCCTTTCCAGGATTTTTCAGATGCAAAGTACTTAAGTACGTATTGCACATTGATTTAGCATATATTAATGAAATGAAGGAAATATTCTTTATGTTATGCCTCAAAGGCTGAAAGAGGTATGCTTTGCTTAGTATGATTCTTTAAATTTATACATATGTGCAGGTTGTTGAGGAACCTGACCAATGAATAAGTAGAAGTAGAAGGAACCTTAACCTATGAATTAGGAATGTTATGTATATCATAGTTTTATTATTTTAATAATGAAGATGTAAAATGTTGTGTATGTTGTTGGTGCACTATTCATTAGAGTTTCATCGGTTAATAGAATATAAGTACCCCCTCCATGGCTGTAGAAAGGTCACGTGATGACTTTCCAGGTATTGTAAGACAATGCAATAATATGTTATTAACATAAAATGGGAACTTTTGCATTGCAGATTGGCCTGAAAGAGAAGGTGTTTTACTTTGTTTTATGTCTTGGACTTGCAGTTTTTCATATTTTCAGTTTGAATCCTCTTTCATTGCATCTTATGACTTGATTTATAAGAAGAAATGTTGCTGAAAATAAAGCACAACTACACATTTACTACTGCTAGATTTTAAAGTGACATTTTGCTATAGAGAGAAGGAATAGAGATGGATATTATGTTTGAATATTTTATGCTTCTTAATTTTCTATTATGTGAGAGCAAGGGGCATTGAACCTGAGATTTTGCAAAATTAGGATTTCAAAACATGGAGAGTTGAATCAGGGAATTGAACTTGCAACATGTTAGAATATATTTTTATTAATATTTTTGAGAGTTTTTGATTGTTATCTATGCCTGGAACATGCCTCCAAGCTAGCATCAGGGGTGCTAGGATCGTGCTTTGAACTTGGTACCTCAAGGTGCCATGCAGGTGCACCTACTATGGAAAGAATTAGGCTCATGACTAGGTGGTATGGAAAAGGTTTTCTTTAAAAAGAGAGAGTGAGTTGGTTAGAAGAATCAACCTATCACCTTTTGAATTCCACTAGAATAGAGGAATGTAGGGAGAGAAAAATGCAGAAGAGAAAAGTGAGAGAAAAGTGAGAGAGAGTGTGCATATAGGAAAGAAGGACATCTCAATCACAAGGGAGGATGGCTAGAAATGAACAATAACAAAAGGAGACTGTAGCTGAAACAAAAGATGAATCCTTGTCTTACTCTGTGTGGTGGATAACATTGGTTGATTATCTCAATATCTGAACTCTTTTCCTTTTTTTAGCTTATCTTTGTATATTTGAATTAATTTGACAAGATTTGTTGTTGAAATCTTGGATTGTGGAATCCTTGATTTTGTCGTTGGATCTCTCTACCCATCCTTAACAGTCTCGGGCCTAATTGGCTTAGGTGAGAGTTGTTTCTATAATGATTTAGAAACACTGATAACAATTTGGGACATCTTGGCATGATGATTTGCCAACAAGGGTTAAGGATCCCTGATATGAGGATTGGTACCATTGGCAAAGTGTGAGAGTATCCTTGGGCCCTTGTCCATTTTTTGATTTTTTGAAACTTACAGAATTGTTGTGGTTTTGGTTGGAAATTGTCTTGATGAACCTAAATGCTTAATCCTTGGATTTGAATTTTGGTTCTTATTTGTCTACCTTCTGATGTCTGATTTTATCTTTCTATGAGTCCTATGGAGTAGGGGAAATCTACGATGTGAACTTATGGCTATTAAATATTAATGAAGTTAGTTCATGGCTGTTATGTTAGTGATGTTAGATTATGGCTTGTTAAATGTAGGTGATTTCTATATTCTCTGTTGTTGGTAAATTGGATAGTTTACTTACATGTTAGTGGTGTGCATTACATTATTTCAGGTTAGAAGAGTTGAATTGAAATGATTTTTATTGTCAGGGTTGCTCAAAGAAATTAAAATAGTATTACTGTGTAATTGAATGAATTTGAAATTATTGATTTATATGTTTCTTTATGGCTAACTGTTGGGTTGAACAAATCTGTTTATGAATAACATCAGATATATTTTTATGATGTGATAAAATTTAGAATATGATTCCGTAAATTAAAAAAAAAAAATCTGTATATTATATTCGAGGGATCTTGCACAGATTTTTGCGGTCACTATTTACTTTCATGGTTGTCTTCTATTAGAAATTATGCATAAGGTGCATTAGTATTTATTCTAGGTTTTGTTCAAACCTTATGTGGTTGTCCATTAGAAATTTTATATTTATTTATTTTACTATCATAAGCAAAATCTAAGGCAGCAAAACTTGCATGTTTTTTTAAATTATTTGTTAACATTAATTATTATTAGAGAAAGCCATGAAATTATTTGGTAACATTAATTATTATGATTTGTTAAATGATGTTGGCTTTAGTTGTTTTTGATTCTTTTGTTAAGAGTTTTAATAATTTAATTTATGAACCATTATTTTATAGGATTCTTGTGCCTGATGGCCAGCTAAATGTGTAAACAAGTTTATTACTGTGCACTATCTTGTTCTGATTTTTTTTTTCTTGCTGAACCCTGAATAATGTATCATTGGAAGCAATGATGTGAGTAAATGTAGAGACTACCATATTATTCTATATTTCATTTTGCAGTTTATCAGGTACATGCATAATATGTTTTCCTTCAGTTTGACTTTCCTTATGGTAGACTACATTTTGGCTGTGCATAATTTAATATTGCTAAAGTGAAGTCATTGAGAGGTGGCTTCTCGCTAAGCTAGATGGCTATGCATATGATTTCAAGTTCTAGATGTTTGGTCATTTGTTCTGCACTTTAGATGCATAATGTATCAAGATATGTCAATTGTCATATTGAGATTCTCTTCGTAGTAGATCCTTGGGCCATTCTTTGCATCATATAATTTTTTGTGTTATACTTTATTTTAATTGATGGTTATCTATGCTGGTCTATATGCAATTTGTATTTCTGATTAGTGATTAACTGTCTGGGAAAAAAGTTCACCCTTGCATTTTCAGTCAGCTT
The DNA here is from genome assembly GCA_015680685.1 of Gnetum montanum. Lineage (NCBI taxonomy): Eukaryota > Viridiplantae > Streptophyta > Gnetopsida > Gnetales > Gnetaceae > Gnetum > Gnetum montanum. The sequence goes on from MNCI01009759.1 coordinate 310,053, forward strand.
ATTTGGTGTTTTGAGTGTTTAACTCTTGTTCCCTTGGGATGGGTATTACAGTTAGCCATTTACAACTCCAACATCATTTGCATATTGTCATTTTGATTTAGATACACTATGGTGGTCTATATGTAAGTTGTATTTCTGATTAGTGATTAACTATTTAGGAAAAAAGGTTCACCATTGCATTTTTAGTAGCTTATTTGGTGTTTTGAGTGTTAACTCTTGTTCCCTAGTGATGGGTGTTACAATTAGCCATTTACAACTTCAACGTCATTTGCATATTGTCATTTCATTTAGTCACACTATGGGAGTTTTGCATTTTTGTTAGTTTTTCTTATAATTTTCATGTTTAGTTAAGACTCTTCTGAACTTTCATTTTGAAAGCAATAAGATTAATTTCTTTTCTGTATCCAAAATGAGATGAATGGAAGAATATTTGAACAATTCGAAAAAGAAGCATTCAACCGACAAGGATATGATTTGGAGGCATAAGAAATTAAATCTCCAAACCAGAATTAACTTTTCGATGAAAAGATATCTCCTTTAGCAAATATTCTTTAAGGACCTTCTGAAAGATGATGAACTTGAACTCCTTGCGTCTTTTCTTGCTTTAACCTGCAAGGAATGATAAAATTTTTTGTTTTTTTTCGTTCATGGATGCATACATTACCCTTAGTCATGTGCTAACACCATGGTTGAATGACAAACACCTAGGTGCCATCACTGTATTACACTTCAAAACCTAAAAGAAATGAAAGAGCAAGGATCTGCTGGCAAGCTTGGAGATGTATTTTATGCAAATGTAATAAGAAAACACTATTTACAGAAGTGCTGAATGTGAAGCTTTATCATAGTTAACTCGATGGTTCCACTCACTATCAAACTAAGACGTTCAAGCCACTGCCTAAATTCAATCATCCAAAAGATTTTTTCCAAAAAATTTTAATACTGTCAATAGCTGATTCCACAACTTAAGATGATCTTATCTAAACATTTGTAGGAATTGGACCTTTTGTGAGTTCTTCAATTTAAATAGGAGTTTGAATATTATAGGCAGAAAAAATATACTGTTTTCATTAACTTCTAATTTTTGGTTTCTATGTTGATTCTTAATCATAGTGTAAGACTATTTCTTATGGCCAATTGTTGAAAGCCATGATCTTGAATAGAAATACCCCGTTCCCAAAGTTTTGATTATTTCATTCTTTACTTCATTGACCCTCTTTTTCTCTGCCTATTCGGTGCTTTATTTTTAAAGAAAGTAATAACAGTCACCTGAACTGCAGCATTCAAGAAGATGATTTCTTATCAAGTACTCTACTTTCATCCTCCCAAATATTGGTTAGCTTGGTTATAGGAAAGCCATGGAATATGTATGAAAAATCATAGTAGTAGGAATGGATGTCTATTTTTCCTTGTTTTAAGATCTTAAAATTCTGTATTGCATTTTGCTGGTATGAAATGCCAAAAATATCTTTTCAAGCATGTCTTCCATGACATAACTTATAACATTAAAATGTTATCTCTTTGGGTAGTCCTTAGAGTTTTTCTGCCATCATACTACAGTAGTGTCATTAAATATTCTTTTATGAACTAACAGTATTGTAAGTCTATAATTTTTTAATTTTGAAATTTATTGAGCTATGTTTTCTAATTAATGTAGAATGCTAACAATTGCCATTGCCATTCAAGGTTAAAGTTTTAAAGCAAAAAGCTCTAGTTGCATTTTAAAAGGCTCTTGCAAGTCTATCATAATTTGATGTGCTAGGCCCTTGAACTTGATTTTTGGAAAAGAATCCTCTTCTTGTTCTTCATTTTCAGTATTATATATTGTGAGCATCTTTATTTTTAGTTTCTCCTTCATTGTTTTGTGGAGGCAATGAAATATTTTAACATTTTATAAAAGCTTTCAAAACAGTTTACCTAGTTCCACTTGACAGTATGCAATTATGTTGTTTTGGAATAACAATCCATTTGTGAGGTTCTGGCCCAGGCTCAAATTCTTGGAGCAGAGGAATTTGTAGCTTGTATTGCTCTTAGATCATTGGGTTTTCTTGTAAAGCTTTCTTTTATTTCATGTTAGTTGCAATCCCTAATCTTGGTGTTGGGAGCTTGTATGTGGATTTTTTAATAACCATTGTTGGATTGAGTATTTGATATTGCCCTTTGAAAATTTCCCTTTTTGTCAATTTGTTAGTCTTGCTTAGGAAAATTTCATGTTGATAGTTTTTGTTATCTTGGCATTATGAATTTTCCCATCGATTTGCTATCTTGGTATTGTGAAAAATTTATTTTAGCAACTGGAAGCTCTGATGGAAGGTAATGATGAATGCTGACTATCTACTTAATGATTTTGTCATTATATACTCGAGAGTGTGCTTGCTTTAATGATTTTGTTAGTATATACTCAAGAGTTTGCTTGCAATTCAACAATATTGCCCACATCTTCTTCAAGTTGATATTATATTGGTGTGTTATGAAAAATGATTGCTACTTGCAGGGGATAAGAGTTGGAAATTTGTTTTAATTTCATTCACATGCAATGACATCTTCAATATTTTATATTTCACATAATATTGCTTTAAAAGTTTATGATTCAATTCTATTAATTCCTTGATATTGGGCATGGTTTCCTATTAGTAGACAACATAATTTATTTTATGTATGCTGACATATTGTCTAATATTGCTACAAGGTGTCAATAATGTGATAATTCAATGGTAATACATTAGGTATGCAAAGCATTTGGTGGGTGTTTGAACTATTACAAAGGTGGGTAAGGGGCACTTTTTGCATAAAATGATACTGGTACAAACAAAATATATAATCCCTATGGCTAATCCCTCTTGCTGGTATTGTCTTGGCCAGATAAGGGTCACATTGGCTTTTTTGCAGGGTCTTGAAGTTTAGAATGTATTTAGTACCGGGTATCAGAAATAAATTTTCTTAATCCTTGGAAAATAAGTAGTGTAGACATACCTTCATATTCACACCTCTACATACTCCTATTACATTTTGCTTGTCAAAAATTCTACAAAATTAACTTTTATTACATGATCTACAAAACGATGAGTGAATTTATGTTTTTCATAAGTGAGAAGAACTAATTTGAGTTAAAATGAAGGTGGAAGAAGCCTTTCTGAAGTCTTTTAAAGTCAAATGCTGCATTGCAATAAATAGACACCATAAACATTGTGAAGTAAAGACATTTAAGATTTGGGAAGAATTTTTTTTTCTTTGTTCCTTTTTTTTTGTGAGGTAGTAACAGAAGTCTTTGTTATGCACGGTGTTGAGACTAATACTACATTTAGTAGTTCATAGCAGTTCGGAATTTCTTAATCATTTGAAAATTAGCAGATGGCACATCCTCCTTGTATTAACCTATTTTATTATCCTTGATTCTTCGTTTTCTTACTAGAAGTTTTGCAAAAGTAACTTTAATTACATGATCTTGTTTGTAAAATAACTCAATATTGGAAACCAACCCCTTTTTGAAGAACCATATTGTGTTTTTGAAAAGCAAAGAGAGATGATTTATGTTGAAATTATATATTTTTTTCTCAAGTAGGGTAGAAAACATATCCCAAAATCAAAATCATAATTTAAAATATTTCAAGTTATGTTTATTAAAGATTAGAAAGATATTATTTTCTCTTTTGTCTTTGCTTTTGTACAATACTGTTGTTTTTTGTTTCATGGATATACTTAGAGCTATAGAAGAAACTGAATGTAGGAATTGCCTATGGTTGCAAGATTTGTCAAAACTTTTTTATGCAAGTTGGCAATGTTTTCGAGTGGTTTGTGATTAACATTTGGTAATGGTTTTTGCACAAGTTATTTTAAAGTGATTTATAAGTAGGTGAACCTTTACTTAAAGCATTCACTTTCAGCCATTCAACTACACATGCGTTACCTGGAAAAATTGTAAAAATGTATGCATAGGTTGATATAAGGTAGGCAGCTAGTTATAAAAGCAATTCTATATCACTCATTTACCATATAGGTTAGTCCAATCTGGTTGGAAAATGATGACAATAATTCAAATTGTAATATGGTTTTAAAATAAACATGTAGGATGAAAAATAGCTATAATTTTTTTTTTGAAAAATGTGGACAACAATAAATATGTTGGCATATATATGTAAACAGACTAAAAGATTTTACAAAATGATAGTTTTGAAATGAAAATTAGCTCTTTGAAAAGTTCACTTAATTTTCCCCTTAAAATTTCTTTCTTCTAATTCATTTCCTCATCCTTAAAATTTGGATTTGGCAATTCAATGTGTTTTTGCATTTGTTCTAAAGTTTGAATGTGATAGTAATGATTTTAATAGTTTTCATTGGTTATATGACTTACAACTGAAGATATACACTTGACTCTACTAATAACAATGTATTGTAGTATGTGGGACCTTGCATAGCAGGAAGAGTATTGAGCCTTCAAGTGATGACACCTTTTCTTAATAAGGGAAGGGGAACCAGAGGAAAATTAAAGTTTAGCCCAATGCTTAAACCTTTATTAAGCATTTCAAATTAGTTGAGTTTTATGTTATGTAAATCTTTAGCTCAATGAGATCGTTGCGTACGAGAAAGGCAAGAAACATGACAAGAGAGATGAGAATGCATTAATTTAAAGAGAATAGAGAAAACATGCTTACCAAGGTGCACCATGAATCTTTCTTTCAAATGAAAAAATAGGGAAAACATGTTAATACTTTCTTTTCCATTTTATATGTAATGTATTATCACCTCATGATTCATGATACTCTGTAAAAATCATATATTGAGTGCAAATTTGAATTAGGACAGGATTTTTGTGGCAAACATTTTGATCTATTTATTAATGCAGATCTCATAAAGGTGTGTATATTACCCATTAGCATGAATAGAGATGTGAAGTGCTATATTTGATCAATTGGTTGGTCTCTACCAGGAATGGATCCAAATGGAGGGCATTTGTGAGTGTTGAAGTTTTCATCATCATTGATTGTTTTGGCAGTTATAACTTAACCATGTTTTTTGTTTTGTTTAGTTGTTTGCTTGTAGTTTGCACTTCCAATGGTAATGTAAAGATTTATTAAGCCATCCTACAGTGAACTACATTCTGAATGGTTTGAAGTTTTTACATATTTATATTATATAGTGAAGTCTGATCAATTTATTTTCCCCTTTATGCTGCTATTTTCATCCATTTTAGGTTTCAGCTTCTTGCTCAAATATTGACTCTTGTTAAATATTTGTTAGGTTTCTGATATATCTCAGCGGCTTTACCAATATTCCATGGATATTAAGTTTGGTGAAAGTGATTTTGGAAACATTCTTGTGAGTAACAAATATGAATGTATTTGATTTTTTAGGTTTTGCTAAGCTATAAAATTTTCCCTAATATCTAAACTTGTTCAGAAATTAATAAATTAAATTGCACGTATGTCAAACAATCAATAGGTACTGCATTTGATGTAAAATAAAAATAATCTGACCAATTTTTCCTTAAAAAGGAAGGGGCATGTTCAGATGGCAGTGCAATGGCACAAAAGGGTCCCAGTTTAGCAGAAATCAATAAATATGGAACAAGAAAAAATGAGAAGGAAAATGTAACAAGCTTTTATTTTATTTTACATAATGGATATTTGCAATGATTCCAGTATAAATTTGTTTAAGATTGTTCCATTGTTTCTTAGTTTTTTCAATTGACATGGCTCGTTCTTATGAAATCTTTATGTATTTAAGTTTCCAGCATTCTCATTGGAATTTTTATTTCTGGAAATAGAACTATAATTGGAAAATTTTATGAATATCTTATTTTCCTCCTATTTTGAGTTTTCAATTTTTATTTGATCTATTTGATTGGAGTTTTTAAAATGTAGATGAATTTGGGAAGGCTTTATTATGAAATGGTGCTCAAGATACAAATGTTGGTGATATAGAAACAGGAGCATCTGAGGGTAAATTGTAAACAACTTTTACTTTGGTGCGATTTTTAAGCTTTGAGGAGGGAGTTTCTGCTGAGGTCTTTTTTACTTTCAATATTAATCACGTTTGGAATCTTGCATCAAAGCTGGTGCAAAGCTTTTGACTTGAAAGGAATATGTTCATTCTTGTAGGTGTTGAAAGAGAATAATGGTCTTTGCTTCTGGGTTCTAGGGACAATTAATTGTTTGGATGGAAGTAGAGTGCTAGTACAGTACACTGGTGTCTTTAAAGATGGTAACTTTATCAATAAACACTGTCTTTACAGTTAGTGTTTTTATGCAAACCCATATTTCTCATTTCCTTCTCAAATCCTCAATAGAACTGCAACAGGAGTGGATTTCATTAGATTTGGGAATTGAAGTAATAAAGAAATCGACAAATTGTGAGGATTCTTCATTTAGGCAATCCAATTATTTGCAAAAGATTGAGCCTTGTGTAGGTAATAATACTCTACCAAAGAATTTATTTAAAATTCTAGTCTTTAAAGGCTTAGAAGTTCCAAGGAAAGGATAGTTATTAGAAGTTTGTTATCGAGATCAGCATGTTTTATATAGTTGATATTTTTTACAAATGGAATTACAAAATTAGTCAATTGTCAGATGAATTCTCCTGACTATGTTCAGTACATGGTTAATAGCATAAAACAGCATATATTGTTTAGAAAATTTCATTGCATGATTTTATGTAGCTACCAGTCATTTTGTGCTGTGTATTAGCTTTTATTTTGCTTCACTTAATAAATACTCATGTCATTTGTCCTCTGTCAACTTGTTTTTAGGTGGGTGGAGGGAAAGTTTGCTAGATTTCAGAGATTTTGGTAAAATTTGAAGTGCTTTTCTCATAATTAAATGATGGAAATTTACTAGGCTAATTTTTCATATATGCCTGGACATATTTTAATGTACCTTTACCCCATTACTTTTGAAGATTTTATTCTATGGTATTTTGAAACCTTTTTGACCCCTCATTTATCTGGTATGTATGCATTTTATATCTTTAAAAAATTTATGCAGGTTTAACCACCAAGTTTTCATCTTGATAGGAGCATATGGGAAAATAAACATTGGACCTAGTAATAAGGTGAGGTTGGCACCTATATGGAATGAACAAGAAAGGGCCTAGAATGGCAGGCTTGTCACTGTCAGTACAATGAGTAGAAGTGTTTTAGAAAATGTATGCCACTACAACTTTCATTGAAGGCTATCTGTTCTGCTTATTATCTATGAGTTTGCTGTACCATTAGGGGAAAATCTAAAATATTTTGTCTGCAGGGTTTTCTTCATAACAATGGTTCAAAGGTCATAGAGGATAAACAACCAGAGGTAGTGCTTAACTCTAATGGAAAGCATCAAAGGACACAACCTGTAAATGACCAATGCTCAATTATCTCTGCTGAGCAATATGCATTTCACTGTTGGCTGTTGGCATCTGCTGTTGTGGCTTGGTCACTAACCTTTAAACAGTCTTTACAAGTTGGGAGGAACGGTTTTTCAACTGGTCTTTACTTGCTATGGGAGCAAAAGGTGGAAAGTTTTGTTTATGAAGAATTTTTGAACCATCTTATTATACTATTGAATCTACAGCTAGCCTTCTAAATGTGTGCTTTGTTGGCACAATTTAGGCTCACAATTCCTGGGTAACTGCAGCTAGTTGGATTATATGCTCTTTGAAATCTTTAAGCAGTGCAGATGCAAATTCATCAAGTGAAAGACTTGTTTTGGCAACTAGAAGCTCTGATGAAAGGTAATGATGAATGCTGACTAACTACTTAATGATTTTGTCATGTTCTTCTGTATAATCAAGAGTCTGTTTGCCTTCATTATTGCTAAAAGCGATTTGTATTATTTACTAGTTCAACAATATTGGTGTGTTACCAAAAATGGCTACTACTTGTAGAGGATAAGAGTTGGAAATCTGTTTTAATTTCATTCACATTCAATGACATCTTCACTATTCCCTTTTTTTCACATAAGAGTGCTTCTAAAGTTTATGATTCATCTTGTTAATTCCCTGATATTGGACATGGTTTTGTATTAGGAGGCTACATAAATTTATTAATATTTCTACAAGTTGCCAATAATGTGATAGTTCAATGGTAATACATTAGGCATACAAAAGCATCTGTTGAATCTCTGATCCATTACAAAGCTGGGTAGGGCACTTTGTGTGCATAGAATGGTGCTAGCACAAAGAAAATATATAATCCCTATGGCTTATCCCTATTGATGCTAGGCATTGACTTGGTAAGATAAGGGTTACATGGTATTTTTTTTTTGTAGTTTTGAAATTCATACTGTATTTAATAGTGTTTATCATATACAAATTTTCTTAATCCTTGGAAAATAAACCAACTAATACATACCTTTGATATTCACACCTCTTCATACTTAATTCTACATCTTGCTTGTCATAAGTTCTACAAAAGTAGTGCATGGTGTTAAGGTTCATACTATATATAGTAGTGCATAGTAGTATAGAATTTCATCATCATCATCATCATAGCCTTACCTGAATTAGATGGGGTTGATTGTATGAATTCGTTTATGCCATTCGCTTCTATAAAGAGCCAAATAAGCATCAATACCAACAAGATCTTTTATGTCCTTCTTTATGTAAGTAAACCAAATATGTTTTGGTTCATCTCTTTGTTAGTTCCCCTTAATTGTAATAAAGTGACCTGTTGTAACAAGATCATTTTATGGTCTTCTTAGCACATGACCAAGCCATTTAAAGTGACTTTCCTTAATCTTCACATATATAGGTCTAATAGTAGTTTTGTAGAATTTACCCTTTAACCTAGTAGGGATTCTTCTATCACAGAGCACACTACTATCTTCCTGCTATTTCTTCTATCCTACTTTAATTTTGTTTGTTACGTAATTGTTAATCTCACCATCCATTTTAACAAGAGACCTTGGGTATGTGAATTGCTTGCATTGAGTACCTTCTTGGTTTTAAATTTTAATCTTTGTATCTTCATTGCTTTTTTTCCTCTAAAATTTCAATCCATGTATTCCATTTTCTTAATATTAATTTTCAACCCCATTGATTCTAGGGTGTTTCTCCAGGTCCCCATTTTCACAGCTAGGACTTAGATTCATCTACCAAAACAATATCATTAACAAAGAAAATATAACAAGGGATATCATCTTGAATATCAGTGTGGAATTTCTTAATTGTTTGAAAATTAGCAGATGGTACTTCCTCCTTATATTCAGAGATTTCAGCATCCTTGGTTCTTTATTTTTCTTGTAAAATTTTGCAAAAGTAACTTTCATTACGGGATCTACTTTGCGAAATAAATCAATATAGGAAACTAACTCTTTGTTTTGAAGTTATGTTTCTAGAAAGGAAAGTGAGCCGATTTGGGTTGAAATTCCTTTTCCCCCCTCAAATAGGGTGGAAAACTTATACCAAAGTCAAAATCATAATTTGAAATATTCTAAGTTATGTTTGCTAAAGATTCAGGTATATCATTTCCTCTTTTGCCATTGCCCTCGTACAATACTTTTGTTTTGTGTCTTATGACTAATGCTTAGAGCTACAGAAAGTGACTGATTGTAGGAACGGCCTACGGTTGTAAGATTTGGCAAACTTTTTTATGCAAATTGGCAATAGTTTCCAATGGTTTATGAGTAACAATTGGTAATGGCTTTTGTGTATGTTATTTCAAAGTGTTTTATAAGTAGGTGAACCTTTACTCGATGATTAAAGCATTCACGTTTAACCATACAACTACACATGCATTACCTAGAAACATTGTAAAAATGTATGCTCAGGTTGATACAAGGAAGGCAGCTAGTTATAAAAGTAATTCTAAATCATCCATTTACCATATAGGTCATTACAATTTGGTTGGAAAATGATGACAACGATTCAAATTGTAATATAGTTTTAAAATAAACATGCAGGTTGAAAAATAGCAACACAATTTTTTTGAAAAATATGGAGAACAATAAATATGTTGGCATACATCTGACATAAAAATTAGCTCTTTCAAAAGTTTACTTAATTTTTCCCTTAAAATTTCTCTCTTCTAATTCATTGCCTTATCTTGAAAATTTGGATTTGGCAATTCAATGTGTTTTTGCATTTATTCTGAAGTTTGAATGTTATTGGTTTTAATACTTAAATTTGTTATAACTATTTAGTGGAAGGTTTTGGCAAGCATCTCCTCTAGAAGTTGATAAGCATTCAAGCAGTCACTCATCTCCTTTGATAGAAGCAATCAATTAGAAATTACGTATGAGATGTATGATAATCAATAGTTTAATTGTGTTATTACTTAGGTTGTGTTAGTTGATTCAATGGCAGTATCCTGACTTGCATTAGCAGTACCTTCAGAATCTTAAGGCAAAGTTCTTTTAGCGATTGGGAAAGGTTCTGGATTGTTAACTGTCTGGGTATGTTCAATGACTAGGCAAACATGTCATATGGTAGGTCCTCATGATGCTCATGATGAAGTGGTAAAGGGTTCTCTCTTAAAATACAAAGATAGATCTGGACATAGTGTGGGTCTTGATTACATTAGCATGTATCAATTTTCAAGACATGTTTGTATACCAGGTTACAGGTCTTGTTTGGACTTATGATGGTGGGTGTTTTTATAGCTGTGGACAAGTATTTCTATTTGCATCAGTGAAAAGAAGATTTTATTAATGATTAATTTTTTTAGTATAAGATGTCCCAGGATCGTAGAGAATAGGATCAATAATTGAAAGTTTTGATACATAGAAAGGTTTTGTTTCTGAAAATAATAATTAGTGTTATAATAGAAGGGGGTGGGGGGTGTATGAGGTTGTTAAGGTCATCCCATGCATACAGCTTATCAATTTCTTCCACTCCACAGGGTACCTATTGGTTTATAAAACAATATTGGTATGTCCAATGTTCAATTCCAGTCAATGTTGAGGTTTTAATTTCCCAATACAAAATAACAACTATGACTATTTTAATATATTTGTGTTTACAGTAAATAGTTAATCATGAGACTGGAAACTGGACGTCTTTAACAACATCCATTAAGATCCTCAAAAATCACATCAATTTTAGAAATTTCTTTTACAGAAAGTTTCCATAATTCAGCATTGTCCATGGGAATCAAACTTGGGACCTGGGATTTCTATGTCAAAAATCTTCCACTAAGCTAATACCTCATTGTATTATATTTCTCTTAAAGAGCATCAGTGGGTATGGAAGTTTTAATGATTGAACAACAACAGGTAGAAAAACTACCTGGAACTTACTGGTTGAGAAGTGAATAAGTTATCAGTTAAGCTACGTGTGTTAACATTTTGTTTCCTCTTTTCCAATTGTTGGTATAAAATGTCTCGAGTATATGAGGTGGAAAGCAGTTTGGAGTATGAAAGAGTTAAAAATGAAATATTTTTTTTGTTAAGGAAAATATAAATTGTTCATCATCCTTTCTTACTTTAAATTTATCATTAATTTTTTTCCATGTTTTTGTTTGGTTTGTTGATGTTAGCAGTATTGATTCTATCACTGTTCATTATCAATAACTGTGAGTTTTTAGAAAAATGTTGTCAAGAATTTTGCATTACTTGGAGCAAATTAATCGACATGCTTTGAAAATTTGTGAAATTTCACATGACAGAGGACAATAATTTAGAAATTTCTTTTGGAATTTCAGGATAACTCTATACGCAGTTGGTTTATGCGTGGGAGCAAATTGGTTTCGGTACCTTTTACAAGCAGCTTCCCTGGGCTCTCTGTAGAAAGTGCAAGAATTAAAATTGATGTACAATTTATTCTACATTCATAGCAGGGGATTTCTAACAGATTTTTAAATACATTTTAAAAAATGAAATTCACATCATTTTTCTTTTGTTAACTTCTCAGATACCATATTAACGGTTTGATTGCTGCTATGGGTTGGCTGTATCTCCAGGGAAGTTAATTCTTGTTGCTGTAAGTGTTTATTTTGATATTTGAAATTTTAGCTACTTTCTATTTATTTCATAATGACAAATATTTTAGTTTTAATTGTAAGCGATTGATTATTTACAGAGTCACCGGAATTCTGTTTGTCCAACCTCCGCATTAACACTTCCAGTTTTCCGTCAATGCAAGCCATCCTAAAATTTATGGATCCTGTGAAATAATAGCTTACCTTGTTCTCAGCGTTCATATACCTGAACGGAAAAGTGTATATCGAAAATGTGGGAATTGAAACTGAAGTTTTTATTACATTTATGAGGAGACCCTTTTAGATTTTAAGAGAATTCAGGTTGAGTTTGGTATATATATGCTAGCGCGTCTATAGTTGACGTCCTGATGAGCAGAAATATGCATTGCAAGTTTACAGTGACGGGAAAATTTTTAAGATGGAAGTATTTCTTGGCTACAGTCAAGAAAAACATACACGGGCATCAATTTCTAACACGTACAAGGTTTTTTCTTTACATTGAATTATTATTGTAACTTATCAGGTTGATGCTCTCAATTTATAATCAGCCGTAGGGTTCTAGGATCCACCCTTGCATTGTACGGATCCCTTGACTCTTGCAGTTTTACATAATCCCAGGTAAGAAGTGTGGAGTGTGGATGGTGACATGGTAGATCAAATATATCAGTCAAGGCAGGAAATAAATTCCTTTTATTATTATGTTTTGCCTCCTAACTGAGGATAATTGGATTTTGTTGCGTTTTCTCTAACATGGTGTGGTGTGCTTGTGGCTTTAGGTCTCAACAGGCTGCAGTGGTTATTTGAAACAATACTATCTATCTATCTAGATGAATTTCAAGCTGGTTCACAGAGCAAGCCAAGTAAATTGACTAGAAAACTGCTTGAATCATTTGCTGGTGTTGTTTCCTGCAGAAAGCTACACTTGTTCGTTGGTGGCTGTGTGCAGATATATGTTAAACTCCAACTATGAACATGCAACCTGAGGCTGTGCATATATATGTGACGGAGTTCATTTCTTGTGAAAATTGTATGTTTTGCAAGGTACCTCTTGAATTTGAGCCTCCAGAGTCAGCTTACTGTCAACCTCAACTTGGGAGTGCTTCTGAAAATTAAGAAAACACAAGCTTCACCTTCCTGCTATTTCTATGCAGATCACCAATGTGGTTGTGTCTCATGCAAAAGATCGGCTCTTCCAGATAAGTTTTTATGCTTGTCTTCATTGCAAGACGCCAACAATTTACCAGAAGATAACATTTTTTTCTGGGGGTTCAAGATCTCTATTTCCCTTTTGTGCATTCCTTATGCAAAGATTTCTGCCCTATTTTCTGCTTGAACTTTTTTTTCAGGGCTTTAACTTGCCCCACGTTTGTAAATTTTCTTGATGGATCTCCTTGGGGGGCATGATTTGGGAAAGAAATTACAAGATTGGAAATGCTGCACTTAGCTTTGTCCATCCTTTTCTAAGCTATGAATCAGAAGTGTTTTCACTTTTTGGCAGGATTAATGGTTCTCTGGGCTGTGTAACTGCAGCTAAAGATTTGAACCTGGTAGTGTTCAAATGTTGACATGACATATTTTTGATAATTTTTTAGATTAGACCCTTGTCATCCTTGAAATGTTAGAATTGAAACTGTGTTATAGAAATTAATGGGTTTTTGTTTTTATGCACTGAATTAAGGGAACTCTGTGATGCTGGAAAATGAAAAAATTAAAAAAATCAATAGAACGAAAAACCAAAGGAAAAGGTAAAAATCAACAAAGTGTAAAACAAAAATGTGTAAACCAAAAAGTGAAAGATTGAGGAGCCATGTGGATGGTTAGCATGGATGACCATCTCTCCCACGATTGTGTTGAAAGGAGGAGATCTGGAAAATGGAGCATGGTTGTCCATTTGTTGAGGTGGTAGTTGCACTAGTTTGTCTTGGTTCGAAAAAAGGTTTCACATGTTGGATGTTGACCAACTGCTTTTTATTCAGGCTTTCAGGCTTGTAGATTAACATAGCCCTAGAGGGAAAGGCTTGATCAATTATATAAAGTTCTTTCCATAATGTTTGAAACTTTCTCTTTTGAAGTACATGTGTGGGGTTCTAGTAGAGAACTTTTTGTATTTTGAGGTCATGATGTTGCTTGTTGAATGCCTTGTGCACCTTATTCAAAGAGCCAACAATTGGTTTTCATTTAATACGTTGAGGTTGATTAGTCTTTTTTTTTTGTGCTAGACTTAGGTCAAGATTCAGATCACATGCTGTTTTGAGTGTACGGAGCTTGGATTGAATCGGGAGCATTGAAAGTTTTCTATACACTAGCTTGTAGAAAGAATAGCCAATTTCCATGTTGAGCGATAGGCCCATAAGGCATTGTTGAGTTTTGTATTCTAATCTTTCCAATATTTGCTAATGGTCCTTATTAGAATCTTTGTGATCTCTTGTTAGTTACCTTTGCTTGATCGTTGGCTTAGGGGTGATAGGGTGTTGTTAATTTATATTCAACCCTCAAGCGTTGCATCAACTTTCTAAAAGTGACATCTGTGAAATGAGTTTCATTGTCAGAAATTAGTGCATGTGGCATCTCAAACCTATTTACAACATTTTGATGTATAAATCTAACAGCAGTGGATGATGTACAAGTGGTGATGGTTGCTACTTTTGCCCATTTTGTGCAGTAGCCAACTACTATGATGATATAGGCCTTTCTATTGAACATGGGTGTGATGGGACCCATGAAGTTTATGCCCCATATGTCAAAGGGCTCTAGTGGTTGAATCCACTGTTGAGGACCTTTTATTCGATTCAAGCGGTCATCCCACCATCTCATTAACAATGTTCACAAGATCAGACAAACTAGTGGGTGTCTCTGAAGATTGTAGGTCAGTAGTATCCAACCATTAGGATTTTTATGGTTGTGCGTCTTCTTGCATAGTGGCTTTTGCAAGGTCTTTCGTGAGCATCTTGGAGAATGTGTAGTTGATCTTCATCTGGGACACACCAACAAATTAAGCCATTGACGCACACCTTGTATAGATGTCCAATGATTTTCATGAAGTAGTTGGCCCAATGAAGAAATTGTTGCTTCTTTCTAAAGTCAAGATCTTATGGCATCTCTTGAGTAAAAAGATAGGTGAGGATGCCATTGTACCATGTTGGTTTTGCAGCCACTTGATCATTTATTGCTCCTATAAAGAGAAGTTCATCTAGAAATTGATCAGAGAGCATACTCTTCTCTTATCTCATCTTTAATCGAGAGAAATGCTCAATGATCGCATTCTTAGTCTCTTTCTGATATACTATTGTGAGATCGAATTCTTGCAAGATCATGAACCATCATATGATACGAGGGCTCACTGTCGGCTTATTCATTAGGAAGCAGATGGCACTGTGGTCTATGCGCATAAATACTTTATAATCAAGCACATAGTGCCTGAATTTTTCAAAAGCATACACCACTACCATTAATTCTTTCTCCGTGGTGGTATAATTTAGCTGTGCACCTACAATGCTTCAGCTTGCGCAGTGGACATAATATGAACATTTTTTATCATCCAACTACGTAAGCACCATTGCTTACAAAGCATAATTAGACATGTTTGTCATTATGTGAAATAGTTTGGACTAGTCTGGTGCCCGTAAAATTAGAGTTTCTACGAGTTTCTCCTTCAACTGTTGGAATGCATATTTGCACTCCTTGGTCCAGATGAATGGAGCATCTTTCTTGGTAAGCTCGACCAATGGCTTTGCAATCTTAGAGAAATTCTCTATGAATCACTAGTAGTAGCCAATATGTCCAAGAAATGATCGAACATCTTTAACTATCTTTGGTTGACGTGTTATTTCTTGGATGATCCTTATCTTCTTCGGGTCTACCTTAATCCTTTCTTGTGAAATTTGGTGCCCCAATACTATGCCCCTCTTGGACCATCAGATGGCTTTTCTGCCAATTGAGCCTAAGGTTTGTTTCAACACATTTTTTCAAAACTTGCTTAAGGCAATCTAGGGCTTGCTCAAATGTAGCTCCATAGGTGGAGAAGTCATCCATGAAGACTTCCACACCACTACCAATCTATTGTTGAAAGATGCTAGGGACTAGGTGTTGAAATGTTGCAAGGGCATTGCACAGGCGACATGACATCTTACAATATGCAAAAATCCCCTAGGGACTTGTAAATGTTGTCTTGGCTTGATCCTCTGGTGCAATATGGATTTCGTTATAGCCACTATAACCATCCAAGAAGCTATAATAGCAATGCTTGGAGATGGTGTTCAACACTTAATTCACAAATGGCAATGGAAAATGATCTTTAATGTTGCCATGTTTAATAGCTTGAAGTTGATGCAGACTTGGCATAATTATGAGTGGGCTAATCCACTCACTATCTGTGATGGGATAGATGAACCCTACCTTGAGGAGTTTCTCTATTTTCTTCTTGATGATTTGCTTCAATTTGGGGTTCAGCTGTCTTTGCGGCTGCCTTCTTGGCTTCATGGTCGGGTTGGTGTAAATGCAATGCTGACATATACTTGGATCGATTTCAGTCAGCTTAGGATATGACCAAGCAAAGGTTGTTGGTCATTTATTAACCACCTTTAGCAACTTTTCTTTTTGTTCAGGAGCAAGTTTGGCATTGATTATGACCAGCTTACCATTGTTTAAGAATGCATATTCTATGCTGGATGGTAGAATTTTCAACTCTAGGAGCTCCTACTTAAGGTTATCAGGGATTTCAAGTCTCCCTAATAGGTATCATCATCTTCATCATTAGAGAGTTGATGATGAACTTGCTTAAGTTCATCCATGCTTTCAACATAAGCACATGTTAGGCTCTCAGTTGGTTCCATGCATAATGTGTTGCTATTTGAGTTAGCTGTTAGTCATTAGGTGCCCTTCTATTTTGTGGTTGTTGTGTACAAACACTTTTGAATATCTGTTTCTTGTGCACAATGATTGCATGCTTTAATGTATGTACTTTTGATGGACCAAATCTTATGCCCGCAATTGTACCCGTTATTATTGTACATGATGCATGGAACACGCTTCTTCTTTAAATGTCCCAACTCATTTTCCTTGGAGATTTTCAAGGAGAGATTCCTTATGCTTATATGTGCATTAACTGTGCTTAACCATGCTCTTCCCATAATGATGGGGAAGTCACCTTTGTAGTTTTCAACCTTGATCATCAGAAGGATCATCCACTAACTGTGGTCACAATGTTCTTCACTAATCCCAAAGGAACAATGATTGACTAGTCTACCAATTCTAAACGGATGTTGCTCTTTTTGAGAGGTGGTAGGTTCCATGCCTTGTACATGTCATGAGAGATGAGATTGACACTGGAACCAAAATCAAGGAGAGCCTTGCATGGCTCATGTTCAGCGATCTGTAGGTAAATGAGTGGACTTCCGGGGTTAGATGTTTTTGTGGAAAGATTGCTAGCCTTGATCCAATCAGAAATAGTATGAGTTAACATCGTAGTGTGGATCTAAGGCGGTGTTTGGTTCAAAGGACACTTGAAGGTGTTTGATGCACAGGATGATGGTGTTGGAGATGCAAGGCAACCATTCGCATTAGGTTGTGAGGGTTTGGGAGGACTGTTGGGTCAGAAAAAGGGTTATTTCCTAGATCGATTGTTCAAACAATTAGGCGGTAAAACCAATTGTGAATGTATAGCCCTTGTAGCGTTTTGTTGCTACAGTTGTGAAAGAATTTCTCCCTACATGGATGGAGCAGGAGGTAACTGGGTTGAAGGTGGAGGGATGTGTGCAGACAGATGCAGAGGATGGTATGGGTATGGATTTTCTCCTCGAGTAGATGGTGAATGTATTCAATGGTACTTTGGATGGTAATAGTGATGCTAAAATGAGGCATGGCTTGTAGAATTTCTTACAAAAACAAGTTGTTGAACATAGTACCGATATGAATTTTGTTGCCTATAGGGGTATTGTTGTCCTGGTGGTGGCATTCCGCACAATTGTGGTTTGTACCACTATTGTTATTGCTAATATGATTGTAGTGGAGCTCTACTTGGATAATAAGCTTATTGATGCTGGTGGAAGTGCCTTGGATTGCCTTGAGGATAGGGCAATCTTCTAGGTGCTTGCCTTCTTGTTAGTTGCAGATTCAATGTGTATACCCCATACTTTTGTAAGTGTGACACTATAGGGCAACATTCCTTTGGATGTTTGTATTGATAGATGTCACAACTAGTATCATCATTAGAGTTGGCTTCCATAACTTCTTCTATTGAAGTAGCCTTACCCTTACCTTATTAGTAGGCACGTTCAACTTCTTTTTGTCTCCAGCGTTCATGATCACTATTCTGTTCTTTGGATGCCTTAGTAATTTTCATAGCAGTTTGGAACTTTTCATCTAAAGAGTTCCATAATTTATTAACCTTTGGCAAAATGTTAGAAACAAATTTTTGAATGGGCAAGGTTTTCCTGTTTACCACTTCATTGAGTGGTGACTCCTCCTTGTCACAAAATCAGACCTCCCTTTTTTGGATGGAAGGATCCCTATTATACACTTCTACACTTTCCCTTTTTTGCAACTCACCTTCTTCTTTTGCTACCTTCTCTATAAGCTTTTGGATCTAATGAGCTCTTAATTCAAATAGTCTTCCTTGGGCATAAACCCCAAGATTTCTTCTAGTTTCTACTCTAAGTTCATCTATGATATGGCAGAGCTGTTTTCTCTGAGAATAACCATGGCTAGGGCATCAACGTAATAGTCAATAATATCTGCCCATGGCAGCATCCAAGGGTTCATGTGTTTCTTATTTTCAACCTTGGATTTGCTTTCTCTGGTTAGACACTATGAAGTACATTTGGTATTTATCATTAAATAGTTTTAACTTGGTACTCCATTGATGAATGGATTCTAGCTCCAAAGACTGGTACTAACTTTCAGCTTCCTTGATGAGTGTTTTGGGAAAAAGCTTGAGTTTTTGCTAGCCATTTTGAATGTTCTATATGGCGTAGGCATTGTGGAAAGCTTGTAGATGGTTCTATGAATCAGAGTTGTAACCCCCCTTAAATTTTGGAATATTGTTCATGCCTAAGCACTTGATCCGACTATCCTTCACATGCCTAGTTGGAATCTTTATTACCTTTACAATGTTAAGCATGCTTTGAGTAGCCAATAGAGGCTCATCATCATCATTATCATGTTGATGATGCCAATGATGGATTCTGTTATTCTGACATTCTTGGCAGGTTTTGTGGTCATTGTTGTCTTGTTGATCACCTTCGTCATGATTATTTCTACGGTGGTTGTTATGAGAACCAGCAAACAAAGAGGAATGTGTTGAATTAGATGAAGAGGAAAGTGGACCACCACTACCACCACGGTGTCCACCACCACCTCTTCGCTCATTATGACCACTATCCTTAGATCCCTTCTCCTTGTGATGTTCACATGAGTCCTTGCCTTGATTGTCACTTTTTCCTGAACTTGGTTTATGAATAGTTGATCGTAGGTTCAGGGCCACACCCTCATCACCAATAATAGAGGGTGGAGAATCTTCATGTTGGGAACCCTCATGTAGAGGATCTTCATTGTCATCTTGTTTCAATAAGAACAAAGGGTTAGTGAAGTGTTTTCCCTTTGTAAACTCGTGGTGCTTCTCTTAGTGTTGATCTCGCTTGCACTGTGTTTCAGTGGGATAGTAGTCTTGAGTGTCATAACTATTTACAATGTATTCCTCTTGAAGATATGAGATGTCTAACTTCTTAAGGGTTTGAAATAGCATCTCAGGTGATGAGAAAGGATATCGCTTGCATCGCGATATCGCGTTGTCCCCTGCGATATCGCGTACGCGATATCGCGGTCCGCCGTCAAATCTATAAATAAGAGGCGACACTCTCCCCTCATTTCTCATCCTAGGTTTAAAGTAGGAAAACTCTGGCAGTTTGATCACTCCAAAGATAGAATATTTTCCATGT
>MNCI01009759.1:330082-360996 GCA_015680685.1 Gnetum montanum
ATGCTAGTTAATTTAGACTTAGTCCTTAGTTAGAGTTAGTTAGCTCTCTCAACCCTTCACCTTGATAGCATAGGAGAAAAACCATAAAAAACCATAAAAATCATATACCTCGGACTTACTTAACCATACACCTTGACAACAAGAAGTAAGTATGGGAAGACAACGAATGATTAACCCCAAGTGTTCCATGGGGCGTTTAGGCATTTAGTCTGCAGAGTTCGACTGGATCGTGCGTGTTACGCTCGTTTCGTATGGTTGAGTGTAGGGGTACCTCGCCACTCATCATTGGTGCCGTTGCCGGGGACTAAGTGTTTGTGCGCCGAATAGAACATAAGGGATATCACTCACATCGTTGTGAGCCTTAACGAACCTTCGGGTTAATCAAGAAAAAATTTATATAAAGGTGAAATTAGCACATCGATAAAAATTCCTTCTTCTCATAAGAGCAACTCACCACCTAAGGACCACACACGAGACAGTCAGCAAGATAAAACACATAACCAAAATCAGCCAAGTCTGAAACAATATAAGATGACATATACTCATCCCGATGAGTATATTCCTAATTTTACTTTTATTCTCCATCAAGACGAATAGCTGCTGTGGAGAGATTTGCAAGGTAACATTGTGTTACCCCCAGATCGATCAATATCTCACATGCTTTTCCATGCCTTGGCACAGATAGGCATGATCGAGCTATATGCTGAATATGTTGCAGAGGACTTTAACATGAGGGATTATTATCCCATAGATGCCCAATGTATGAGAGACTTAAGGCAGGAGAGCCAACATACACTGTTGAAGGGCAAGGTCCTGCACGTTCTTAGCGAAATAGGAGATGAGGAACCCCTTATCACGGGTTCTTTAACAAAAGATGTTTCCCCTTCTAATGATCAACGATACATATCCCTGGTTTTGAAGCCCGTGAACACCAACTATTCATAGAGGGAACAACCACTTATGCTAAGGACGGGCACTTAGATCGTCATCACGATTGGGGCTGTAGCAACCGAAGAGAAGGCAAGAAACATCATCATGGCGATGGTTCCCCTTCTTCTTCCCCTTCTTCACATCACTCATCCTCTCCTTCCACATCTGGGCACAGCCACCATGAACATAAAGGTGAGGATAAAAGTAAGAAGGACGAAAGACCTCGACGGGAAAGTCGAGAGAGAGGACAAGGGCAAGGACGTAGGGAGAGTAGGGAACAATGTAGACATGATAGGCATCATGAAAGAGATGATTATAACGAGCCCCTACTCGTAACCCGAAGTATGCTCAACATAACAGAGGCAATTAGGATTCTCATAAGACATTTAAAGGATAGTCGGATCAAGTGTTTAGACATGAATAACATCCCACGATTTGAAGGGGGATACAATGCTGATCCACAAAACCATTTACGGACATTCCACAATGCCTGTGCCTTGCAGAATATAGAAAATGAGTGGCAAAAACTTAAGTTGTTCCCAAGGACACTCACCAAAGAAGTAGAAAGTTGGTACCAGTCCTTAGAACCGAAAACCATCAGGAGGTGGAGTATGATGCTAGAATTGTTCAACGAAAAGTATCAAATGTACTCAAGAGTGTCCAATTTACGTAAGCAGATCCAAGGCTGGAAGCAAGGTACACACAAACCCTTGGATGCTGCCATGGCTCGCTATTACACATTGTTACATCATTGCCTGGGCCATGGGTACGCTTAGCGGGATCAACTTCGCCACATCATGGATGGGCTAAGGCATGAAACTAGAAGAATCCTTGGAACTCACGCCCAAGGGAGACTCTCATAACTTAGAGCCCATGAAGTATGTAGCTTGTTGGAACAAGTAGCAAAAGAAGAGGGTGAGCTACGTAAAAGGAAAAGTGCGGAAGAGTACAACCACGATCCCTCCCTTTGAAAGAAGGGAGTGAAGTTTTGTGATAAAAAGGATGAGTCACCACTCGAAGATTTGGTGAACAGAAAGACCTTGCGGCTTCAAAAACTCACAACCGAAATAGCGGCTAAGGTAGATGATGTATGAAGTTCCTTAGACTCTAAAATTGAAACTATCTTAAAAATTGTAGAAGAGTCTAAGGTTGAACAAAGTAGTGACAAAGGTAAGAAAAAGTGGAGAGATTTAGGCCCTGCACATAACAAGGGTAAGGGAAAAATCACTAACTCCGATGTGGCTGAGGACTTTGACATAGACGATGATGGTGGATGTGAGATCTGCCACTATGACCATCCTAAGGGATCTTGTCCCATTATCTCACATCTATAGGAGTTTGGGGTGTATGCACTTAATCCAAGACTCGACCAACGACAAACACCCCAAAGGTTACCTTATCCACAAGGTAACTCAAGGTAGTTCCACCAACCACTAACGTATTATCCAAGTGGGACTCCACCACAGCCCATCGGACAACATCAACAGTGGCAATACCCACCGTCATGGGGGATACCATCGCCAAAACATCAGTACCCTTATCGGCAGCATGATCCTTATGGATATTATGTGCAGCAGCCGATTTCTCCAAGTGAATCTATGAGTCACACAACCCCCAACCATCACTACCAAGTTCGAGAGTACTTCAGAAGGACTCGTTCTCCTCCGAGAGACACTCCATACCCACACCATCCTCCTAATCCATCTGCACCTCTTCCACCATAAGTAGTTTCCATAACACCTCCTACTCCAATAATGCAAGGGGAACATTCTCCTCAATCGCAGCAACGTCACGCTGCGAGAGCTGTAAATATCCAACCTACTACTGGTTCTGACAACTATAAAAAGATAAGACCTTACTTCAGAACCAAAAGCTTAGAGAAACTCTCGCAACAATAAGCAGTTGAGGCCATGGACACTCCTCCATCACCATCTAACACTTCGGAGCACCCTTCAGTCCAATAGAGCATAACGCATACGGTTATGTTAACGCATACTGTAACTGACTGGATCAAGGTAGGCCACCTTTCTAGGAAACTAACTGACCCTGGGAGCCCCTTAATCTATTTACAAATTGCCAGGAACAAACCACATAGGGCTCTTCTTGACTCAGGTTCCAGAGTCAACTTAATATCACGTGAGATGTACCATGCTTGGAACCTGACATAACTTAAGAAGAGCAACATTCAATTAGAGCTGACAGACCAGTCCATCACCATTCCCTTAGGATTGGTGGAGGACATCATTACCACTGTGTGTGGTTGGTCTTACCCAGCTGATTTCTTGGTGATTGAAGTTAACAACAATGAAGGGGACTTCCCAATTATAATGGGAAGGGCATGGCTTAGTACAGTAGATGCATGCCTTAGGATCTACGATCTTTCCTTGGAAATCTCTAAGATAAACATTTGTGGAAAGATCAAGAAGAGAAAAGTTCCATGCATCACATACAGTGATTCATCGGGTGATGACATGGAGGAAATGCCTCCATGTAACAGGTGTGCCCAAGAAACTTTGAACCAAAGATGCCTATATGTAGCAACCACACAAGAAGTTGTAGACACCTTGTGGTTGACAGCTACTAGAAGGAGCAGAAAAATATGCATGAAACGAATTGAGGAAACCCATGCCAACAACGAAGGCATAGACACATTGGAATATGAGCGTCGCCAACTTCCACCCCTTAATCTAAGATCATCATTTGGGAGAAGTTGGACAGTTCTTAGAAATTCAAACAGGCGCTCATTATTTCAGATCTCTCCTTGTCTAGTCAGTCATGGGGGAGATGGCCACCTATGCTGATCATATGGGGCCCTCAGTTCTTTTTCGATTTTTGTTTTACAAGTTTTTGTTTTACATGTTTTTTTTACACATTTTTGTTTTACAAATTTCTTTAACTTTTCTAATTTTTTTTTTACAAATTTCTTTAACTTTTCTAGTTTTTGTTTTACATCATCATTATACTTTTCCACTTTTTGTGTGTGTGTGTGTATGTCTGCCATCCACCCTGTAAGTTTGTCCCATAATAAGCGTTCTTCATGATGGTATGAACTATTTTCATATTGATTGCTAATGTTTGGTTTTTACCTTTAAGTCACAATGTTGATACTAAGGTATGTTTCTTTTGATATGGCAGGCAATGAGACCACTTCATCCATCCATCCACCAATTTCTATGGCTTCTCTCAGCTTGGAAATGTACAGTCCCCTTCTAATAAGAACTTTAACGAATTGGTGACTAGGGATTTCTTAAACTAAGAAAGGACTCACAGATTGAAAAGGGTGTGACTTCAAGGAAACTTGATGCTTTTGTGTTTGTCATTCTCTTGGGTGCTTGAATGTTTCTTCTTGAGTTTTCTTATCGTTCCGATGTTACCCAATTATCGGAAGCTGAGACAATAAAAATAAGAAGTCTTTGCACGGTGTGGTTCTCACACATAAAAACATAAAAAAAAAACAAAGTGAGAATTCAAAGTAGACCCCTTAGATGAATAAACTTGGGCTACAAGCACTGGTTATGGAACCCAAAGTGTTCCCTCTAACTAAGGCCCTTCTCGCTTCCCATTCTCCCCTTTGTTTCATCGAAATGGTGGTGGCTCTTGGGGAGTTCATTCTTGTTGTCTGAGTGGATGGTTTAACTGAATGCATTGATGCGAAGTCACTGGATGTGGTTGGTTTGAGGCTGGAGTTGGAATGAGATTTGCCAAGTCATATTAATCATCAAACACACAAGGGGCTGTACACCACCTTGTTCTTGGGATTCCATTCCATCTTCTTCTCTTCATCCTTCTCTCCATTATTCACCTTATTGTCGGTTGTATCATTAGTGTATATATTTTGGTTGATGCATTGTTTTCTTTTTGGTAAATTCTTATGGTTAAGACTTTAACTCTTGTTCCATATGATGTTTCTAGGGCCTACGGACTCTTTGAATGTGGGTTTGTCAGGGCATTAAGGGCATGAGCTTGCTTTGGGGAGGACCCACTGACATTCCTATTTGGAGCCTTAGTTAAATTCTTTCCCTTAACATTTTGGAGTTAATTGTATTTTGTTCATTTCCATCTTGACATCCATTTCATCGATGCCATAGTTGTCTCTTTTTATCTATCTTTCTTACTCCTTTTCTTTCTCCATTCTAATGCTACCAGAGGTTTGCAATTAGTCATGGGGGTACGGGGCCTGATTTTTTTGATTTTTTCCTAGCCCCAAAATTTTTGATTTTCTTCCTAACCCCTACACCTTCGATAACCATCATTAATATATTCCCAGATCCATATCATCCATACCACAACCTAGCCAATGAGTTTACACCGAAGCAAAGTATCAATTACCCTTGCTAATATACGATTGTGTTGTGTGTGCAAATGGTGGACATGCAACAATAGATTGGATCTGGAGCACACACTTGGAATGGCGCAGTGTTGAAGCAGCTCTGCAAGGAGCAAGATTGATGACGCGCTTACGGATGGACAACGAAGGCGCAATCTTGGCATTGGTAGTAGCAACACTTCTTTCTCTCTCTCTTTCTTAGCTGTCAACTAAGGCTTGATGTCATTGTAATAAGGTGTTCACCCTTGTTGTCATGAATACCAAATTTGTCAAGTCTTGTAATAATGATCCGTTCACATGTCATCCCATTAGTTCCATTCCCCTCAATAATTCCATACCTACCTGATATTATTGTAAGGAACTCAAGGACGAGTTTTCATTCAGTCATGGAGGTATGATGAGACACGATATCGCATGCATCGCGATATCGCGTCGTCCCCTGTGATATCGCGGTCCGTCATCAAATCTATAAATAAGAGGTGGCACTCCTCTCATTTCTCATCCTAGGCTTAAAGTAGGGAAACTCTGGTAGTTTGATCACTCCAGAGATAGAATATTTTCCATGTGCCTGCAGTAGGAGTCCCCAAGTGAACGGATCTTTATTCAAGCAGCTTTGTACCTGAACGCAAGTTGTGTACAACAATAAAGACGAGCTTTGTGGATAAACCTTACAGTGCATGGAATAGGAATTATTACTTGTTATTTCTTACCTGCATTAGCGTGGCATGAGTACGACTTGATTACGAGCATTGATGAATGTGTACGGTTAATCAAGGAATTGGCTACTCATCGCAATTAGTCTCTCTCACCCTTGTCTCCTAGAACACGGGATGAGTACGACTTGCTTACGAGCATCTACGGATGTGTACGGATAGTCAAGTGATGTTGACCTTGGGTTCGTCCAGCGAGATTAATAATGTTCACTAAATGTAGATAGTGCACGTTTCAACAAACAAAGTCCCTAGCAACGACACCAATGATGAGCATCAAGGTACCCCTACACCCAACCATATGAATCACAAAGCGTTCACATGCGATCTGGTTGAATTTCATGGACTTTATAGTTTCTGATGCATTAGTCTTCTAAAAAGTGAATCTTGCCCTAAGGTTGTTCGTTGTCTTCTCAATTACACTTGTGAAGCTCAAGGGTATGATTAAGTGTAATCAAGGCATATGACTTTATCATTTTATGTTTTCAATTCTTTGGTGCTTCAAAAGAGATAAAGTAGTTTAATGAGTAATTTGATTTAACTAACAAAATGATCTCTAACTAGTCCTAACATAAGCATCCAATCCCACTTTGCATACATGTCCTAAACCCACATATCCAATGTCGGGTTACCAAGTGCTACGCTCTTAGGTGCACCAAGCAATAACATTGTTGGGTTTACCAAGCAGATGCGTGTTACGCTTGAAGCGATCGTACTTATGTAATTAATCTATCTAGCTTATCTCACTTAATTACCTCATTAGCTTAATTACTAGAAAACATTGAATAAATAATTGAAAACATTGAATGCATGAATAAATATCTAAACTATCCAGAATGCTACAAGGTTTATCAAGAAGTTCATCTTTATTTTCGTACACACTGTCATGCTTGGCTACAATAATGCTGGAATAAAGATTCGTACACTTAATCACTCCTACTATGGGCACTCGGGAGAAATATTCTAACTTTCAAATGAAAAAATTGCAAGAGCTCTACTACTACTATCAATCTAATGCCATAACTGCGGCTGATGAGCATATATTTATAGCAAAAAATGGATCTTGTGTCAATAGGGCTACGTCGACATAGCAAATAATGCAATGATGAGGTCGCGTTGACGAGGCCTAGTCAATGGGGTTGCATCAACGAGGCCTCGTCGACGTAGCCAATCACAACCCATTAACTTCTTATACTTCTATGCATGTTCATGATACTACTGACATTAAAAGATGTGTTATGAATGAAGAATCCTCTATGTTGTGGCATTGTAGATTAGGACATATCTCTATTGAGAGAATAAAAAGATTATTAAATGATGGATTACTTAGTACTCTAGATTTTACTGATTTGACACTTATGTGGACTACATAATGAGAAAGCAGACCAATATGTCAAAGAAAGGTTCCAAGAAGATTTCAAACATATTAGAGATCATACATATAGATATTTGTAGTCCAAATATGGATGCGTATGGTTAAAAGTATTTCATTACTTTTATTGATGATTACTTATGATATATGTATTTGTACTTACTTCATAACAAGAACAAAGCTTTAGATGCCTTTAAGGTGTTTAAGGCTGAAGTAAAGAAATAGTGTGGTAAGTAAATAAAGGTAGTGAGGTCTAATAGAGGTGGTGAATACTAGATACATTGATGATGGACAAGCACCTAGTACATTTGCTAAGTTTCTTCAAGAGCATGGGATTATTGCCTAGTACACTATGCTTGGTTCTCTAGACTAGAATGGTATGGTAGAGAGAAGAAATTGAACATTGTTGAACATGATGTATAGTATGCATAGCAACACCAAACTTCCTAAGTTCTTGTGACCTAAAACTCTTAAGATAGTTATGTATATATTAATCTAAGTTTCAACCAAGGTTGTCTCAAAGACTTCATTTGAATTATTAAAAGGTTGGAAATTGAGTTTGCGACATATACGTGTTAGGGATTGACAGTTTGAAGTAAGAGTTTATAATCCACAAGAAAAGAAGATAGACCCAAGGGCCATAAATGGGTATTTAGTTGAATATGCTGAATAATATAAGGGATAAAGATTTTATTATCCATCACATATTACTAGGCTTTTGAAATCAAGAAATGCTAAATTTCTTGAGAATAACTTGATTAGTGAGAGCAATCGATCCTAGAACAATGTTCCTAAGAAAGATCATGCAGGCACTCAACTCTCTACTTCAAGTGATAGACTGATTGTTGTAACAACATGCCTAGAGCACAAATGCATGATGAATAACAACAAATCATTGAAGTTCCACACACTGCCAATTAAGAAGTAGTAGATCTAGTTGAACAATAGATACTAGAACCTGTTGACTAAGATTTTGAACAACATGTTCCGTAGGAGAATGATGAACCAACATCAAAAAGATCTACTAGAGTAAGACAATACAAGATTCGTAATAACTATATAGTGTATCCATAGGAGTCTGACTACAACATAGGAGTTGAAAATGATCCTGAAACATTTTCACAAGCCATGAGTTTTAAGGAATCTAACTTGTGGTATGATGCCATGAAAGATGAGATGAACTCTATGTCATATAATGGAGTTTGGGATCTTGTCAAGTTTCTTGATGGTGTAAAAGCCATTAGATGCAAATGTTTCTTCAAGACAAAGAAAGACTCATTAGGAAACATTGAAAGATACAAGGCAAGACTTGTTGCTAAAGGGTTTTTTCAAAGAGAGGGAATATTTTACATAGAGACCTTTTCTTCTGTATCTAAGAAGGAATTCCTTCATGTGATTATGACATTATTTTTTCATTTTGATTTCAAATTACATCAAATGGATGTGAAAACAACATTCCTCAATGGTGATCTAGAGGAAGAGGTTTATATGAAACAACCTGAAGGATGTTCCTCTAGTGGTGGTGAGAACTTGGTATGCAAAGATGAAGAAATACATATATGAATTACAACAGGCCTCTCATTAATGGTATTTAAAATTTCATGATGTCATCACTTCATTGGTTTTGAAAAGAACATCATAGATCAATGTAGAAAAAATTGTTTCCTTGTTCTATATGTGGATGATATCTTTCTTGCGACTAATGATAATGGATTTCTCTCTAAGAACTTTGACAAGAAGGATATGGGTGAGGCATCTTATGCCATTGGATTTAAGATCCATAGGGATAGATTTAGATGTATTCTAGGATTGTTGCAAGAAACCTATATTAATAAAGCTTTAGAGAGGTTTTAGATGAAAGATTGTTCATCGAGTATAGAACCCATTGTAAAGGGTAACAAGTTCAATTTGAATCAATGTCCTAGGAATGATTTAGAGAAAATGCATATGAGCAACATTCCATATGCTTCAGCTATTGGAAGCCTAATGTATGCTCAAGTATGCACAAGACTTGACATTGCATTTGCTATGGGAATGTTGGGCAAATATCAGAGTAATTGAGGCATTGACCACTGGAGGGCTACAAAGAAGGTGACGAGGTATCTTCAAGGTACAAAACATTACATGCTTATGTATAGATGAATTGACAATCTAGAGGTGTTTGGCTACTTCGATTCACATTTTGATGGCTATATTGATTCAAGGAAATCAACATTTTGTTATGTTTTTATGATGGCTAGAGGAGTTGTATCCTAGAGGAGTAGAAAGTAAAATTTGGTTGCTACTTCCACAATGAAGGCAAAGTTTGTTTCTATTTTTGAGGCTACTTCACATGGTGTATGGTTGAAGAGTTTCATGTTAGGTCTTAGAATTGTAGAGTCTATATCTAGGTCATTAAGAATATTTTGTGATAATTGAGCTGCTATCTTTATGACTAAGAATAATAAGAGTGGTAGTCGAAGTAAACATATTAAAATAAAGTACTTACCTATAAGGGAACATATTAAGGAAAAGAAAGTGGTCATTGAGCATATAAGTACTAAATTGATGATAGTTGATCCTTTGATAAAAGGAATGTCATCGAAGTCATTTAAGGATCATGTAGTTTAGATGGGACTTGGTTTCATAATGAAAATTTCTTTGTACATACAATTTTATAGTCTTAATGAAACTCTTATTTAGTTGTGATGTTTTCTCATATTCAGTTTGTGCATACAGTTAATAGAGAAAATTCACATATGGAAGGACCTAGAATAAACATTGGGTTTATTCATAAAGTTTAGTTAACAAATAAGGAATTAAATTTAAGAAATAATACATGTAAGATAATACTTACATTTAGAGGAACTATTGCCATGATTAATGTAGTTATTTCTTGCAAGTTGGTTTTGATGGATATTAGGTTAAATATGGAGACCAAGTGGAAGAATGTAATCATTTACGCATTATGGAATGTTTCAATATAATTGTTTATATGTTATGGATGGTTTCAATGTAACCGTTTATGTGTTATGGAAAACAAACTGTTTCAAATTTGAAACCAACTAAATTTTTGCTAATGGTTTTCACAAGAATGATCTCATATTTCCCATTTAAAGCAGAAGTTAATCCTTGATAACTAATTTTTTAGCTATAAAATGTTCTTGATGGGAGATCAAATAGGCACTAAAAGATATCAAACTCATGATAGTGTTATAATTTTTGGGTCCCTATCACAAATATTGAAAGTCTACATACACCATCATTGTTGAGCATTAGTGTGATAGAAGAATAAAAAAATAATCTCTAAAACACATTCACATAGTCCAAATGAGAGCATCAATGACTAGAGGTCATTTTTTGGTTTATTTCCACATTCCAGTGATTTTGTGCAATTCGGTTAGATGCACGTTTTGATCAATGTTTTATAGCAAAATTTTCTTACATAAAATACATGATATGGATATAGTCATTATAATGGATTTGATACTTTATGAATTAGTGATGTTTAGATGACAAGTGTTAAAAGAGTAGGGTTTTTGACTTATTTGATAGAAAAGTTGGTATTCTTGATTTTTCATGCTTTTTCATTCTTTTCTACTCCAACTCTTCTTTGTTAGAATTTCCACCCACATTTTCTTGGAGGCATTATTTTTTTCTAAGTTTCAAAGTCATATATATATATATATATATGTAGCTTCAAAAAGAAATATGTATAATGCCCAAGGGGAAAATAATCACCAAAAGACCTACCAAAGCCATCATGAAACAAAAACTAGATCCCAAAAGCTCAATGGGAAATGCTAGTATGAGAGATGTGCTAAAAAAGGTAAGAATAGTCCAAATTAAAATAGACAGCTCAGGGAAATCCTAGCAAACACAAAGGGACTAGAGCTTGCCTGAGGAGTCAGCACCATGTTTATATTTTGGACCATCTAGGGAAAAATTTTACACTAGTCATAAATAGCTTAAAATAGAATTTGAAGTAGTCATAATTGTGTAGCCCAAGTTATTTTTTGATGTCATAATCAAGAACCTTAAAGGAATTTTGAAGCACAACTAAATCTTTAGACAACTTTAGCCTTCTGGCCATGCTTCTAATGGCATCATGTGATAAGTTCAACACATAAAACGAGAGATACCATATGCTCCAAATATTATAGTCCTAAGTAAGAATGTCATCAAAGAATACAATGTAACATTTATTAATTAATTTCTTCAACATATTATACATTAGTTTTATGAAAGTGATATTGATATTTGTCAATCCAAAAGATATCACAAGCCACATTTACAAACCATAGAGGTCTAATTCTAATGTAGTAAGCTATTCTTGTAATATGTGTAAGAGCATCAAAAATACCATCCATACTAATAATCTAAAAGTGTTTCCTATGCCAAATCATACCGATCATAAGCATGTATGTGCAATCCTATCAAATTTTGTAGAAGTGGTCTAAGTGACTATTATCCTAAATAGTTAAACATGGTATTGATAGTTATTGTCTTCTCAATCATCACTTGTGTTATAATTAAGTATGATATTTATATTTTTTGTTGCTTTTATTGTTAAGATATTGAGGTGTTACAATGATAAGGTGATTAAAATATTAATTTCTAGCTACTGAAAGAACTAAGTTCAGTTTAAACTATCTTAAGCATGAAGTATCCTAAGCATGAAGTATCTATTTCCACTTTCTGTACCCATCCTGAACTTATAATAACGCTGCTGAGTTACCAAGTGGTTACTACTGGGCATACTAAGTATCCACTATTGTGATTAACAAGTGTTAATAGAACATGCTCGAAGTAGTTGTACTCATGCTATTATGGAATAAAATATTAGTTTTCTAAGTACAGAAAAGTAAAATGTAATTAAAGTAAAGTGCTCAAAAATAAACCAAGTGTTAATCTAAGTGTTGCAATGGAAGGAATTAATCTAGATTTTACTACTATCATGTAGAAGTATCTAGGTACAATATGCATTTGAATAAAATTTTATTTAATCAACTCAATCCACACTATAGGCACTTAGAGGGAAATCTAGTTAAGTCCTATGGAAACAAACGATAAAAGCTTTGCTACGAGAGTGAGCAAAAATACCATAAATGTGGATGATGTGCATATTTATATAGGTATATGGAGGATTAGTGTCAACACATACATACCAACACATCCAAGGATGTGTTGATTAGGCTACATTGATGGTCATGCTTTAATGTAGCTAATTAATTTGGACTTCATCATACCCCCACGACTAACTAAAAACTCATCCTCAAGTGAAGAAAAAAGGGATTGAGTTATTTAGAACATTTAGGAAGTATGGAATTGATAGTGAACTAACTCATTAAAATAATATATAAAATCTATGTGCCATGTTCCACAATATTTACATAGTTCCAAAAGTTTTATAATACATAAAAAGATTTGAACAAATTGAAAAAATTAGTAGGTGCTGGCTAGATGAAATGCAATGAGATGACATCTTCGCATCATGCCTAGAGGTGGAGGATCTTATGATGCAGAGAGTCCTTCATCATGTTCTTGTTCTGCTAGTGGTATGGGCTACCGTAGTGCCACTTCTGAGAATTTGAAAGCATCTAGTAGTGCCTTCATCTTCTTCTCCTTGCTGTGTGGGTTGTAAATGGTCTAGGTTTCTTTTAAAATAATAGTTGGTGCAGGTATATCCAATGGATAGGACATGGTTAAGAACATTTTTTTTTCATGTTGACAAGCCAAACTGCAGACTATTTACATTCAATATCAAATGTACAAATAAGATTTTGTAGTTCCTAGTAGTCATTCATTCTCCTAGATAAGTTTTCAGTAATTGATCTCTGATCTATGAATTTTCTCTTAAGGAATTTAAGTTTCATGTTGGCCACTTCCAACTTCTCTTTTGTCTCTTTATGGAGCTTAAAATTTGTCTCAAAGAGGATGTAGAAGCTGGCCATCTACTTCTCTAGTTTAAATCTTAGCCTCCCTACTGTTAGCATTGCCAGGTTTGCATATTGGAGATTGGCTAACTTCATGTATTCTATCATCTCTTCAAGATACAACTCCTTTAGGGGTATTTTAACTTGATTGTAGATATTAAGACCATCAAGGATGGGGTGTCATACATTGCCTCTTTGTTAGAGTTGCAAGAGGGCTTTGTTTATCTTAACCTTCATCAATTTGATTTCTTTTTCATTGATTTCCTTGAGCATCTTGACCTAGTGCTTGTAATGATTTTTCATTTTCTCATATTTGAGAACTTTATTACTCTAGGTGGTGATCTCAATGATAGTCTTCTTATGAAGGATACAAACCTCCTCTATTGAGAGATTCCTATTTTCTATAGCTAACCACCTCACATGCTAGTTCACCTTAGCTAGTTGTTCCTATTGCTAATGAATGTATTCGAGCATTTAGTCCATTTGATGTTTAGAGTTACATAGACAATGATTATTTTAGGTTAGCACAAGATTCTCCTTGCAAATATATTGAAGGTCATGACTAGAAGAATTCATCATTACTTCTGATAGTGATGCATTAAAGATCATTATTTCTTTTGCATTCTTAACCTCCTAAAGTCTTTGTTGAAGTTATTGAAAAGCTTTATCTCTTATAAGTTTAGACTTGACAATGGATGAATTTAACAAGTGAGTTCTAAGTTCCACAACCTTAGCTACCAGTCATCAATTACTAATAGTGGCCTCCTCAAGTTACACATTGGTGATGAGTAACTTGCCCTTTATCAATAGTTGCTATGACTTAATGGCTGAAATGTCTTTTGGGAGATCAAAGATCTCTAGAATTTATTTTTCAACTCTAACTAGTCACTCTAGCACTTCTTCATGTTTTGTTGCACTCATTTCCTTGTTGCCTACTAGTGCAAATACTTGGACATATATCATGATCAAAATATCATGGATAGAGACCATGGAAGAACTTAGTGCCTTTCCAACCCTATCTGCTACCACCTTTTTCATAGTCTCCTGGATTTGTTTTTGGTACAATTAGGACTATTTCTCATTTCCCTTATTCTATCATAATAATGAAGGTCATTGCATTACTAGATATTTTAGAGAATGCCTATCCTAGAATGGACATGATAACTTCTTGGATACTAATGTTTGTATGAATAGATGTTTGGTCCCTTCATGTGGAGAAAATTGGGACCAGTTTGTCCATTGGCTAGCTAATGGTCCTTGCAACCTCATTAAGATGGCTCATGGTTGGAAAGTATACAAAGGATTCACCACCATCTTTGGAGACTTGTTGTTGTAATTGTTGTTTCCTAAGCTACCTTAGATGTTCAATAACCATTATCATTTTAGGAGTTATCTAGGGTATTGCAAGTGGTAGTGGAGATGGCAATTTCTCTTCTTGAAACTTGGTAGGTGCTTTATCCTTCATCATCTCCTATCATGATGAGACAAGAACCTTGTAGATGACATCATTAGCATGAAAAGCTATGCATTCCATTTTGAAAGGTTTTTAGATTAGATAATGAAAGGGAAGTGTCTTTCTACCCTTCTTACTTTGCTTGAAAATGAGTTGGGAAGATTGACCTAGAATTTTTTACTTAGGGCTATGCATGCTCTTGCATAGAAGGTAGTGACCTTGCTTGACCTCGTTGTGGGATTAAGGTGATAACCTACAATTTTGAAATATGCTCTTTCTACCTTATTATGGAAATTTTACTTCTTATAGTCCACTCCATAGTACCATTGAACCCATTCTTTCTTTACCTTAAGGTCCACTTATGTAGAAATATTTGCTAGCTTTTGTCCAATGTTTGGCAATTTGAGACTCTCTACAATAGCCTCACCCAAGTAGAAGATAGTGATGTTTTGGATTTAAATGATAGCATCTCCTTACTAGTTGTTCTAGAAGAGGTACGTCATTCTGTGTACCATTCTCCATTAGTGAAGAAAATAGACCATAGCAAAGATTCTTGTAATTGAGTTCTAATCTCTTCTAGTGCTAACTCTAGGAATGATATGAAGTTCAGCTCCTAAAGGATTAAGTTTTGAACTTCTTTACTTTGAACCTTCTCTAGGTAGGTCTTCATGAGCATGACATCTAGATTGGGTGATAATGTTGGAACCTCATCTTGCTTAGATTGTCCTATTTAACCTATGGGAATATGATGAATAGATTCCACCTCAAGAGCCTCACATAAGGTCTTAGTGGAATGGGTTGCCTTGGAAGCTTTTTCTTCAGGTTTTGTTGTTGTTTCTATGGCTAATTCCTTCCTACATGAGGTGATTTCTCCTGGGATTATGATGTTCTTCCTACCTGCAATCCTCATTTTGATGCAATCTATGATCAAAAAATTAATCATGGATTAGTTATTTAGATATAGTATTCTTTAGTTTGGATACCTTTCAGCTATTTGATTGGTTTAAGTTTGTTAATTAAATAGAAATTATATCATTAGGTTCTTATTTAGTGATTGCAAGGATATTAGAATATTTTATTATTATTTTATTACTACTTCAATGGAGGTTGATTGTTGGTATTAATTCTTGAGATCATTATTTTAATATTATTTAAATACCTAATCTATGAGATGTTAGAAATTTTTTTTAAAATTTATGTCAAAGCCTAGCATTTGATACCAACATGATGTAAAGCATATCTTCAGCAGCTTAAGGATTGAAAATGAGTGAAAATAAATAATTGTAAGGAAGTTATGGCCCTTGGAAGACTCTAGTCTCTAAAAATTTGTAAAAACTTCCTTTCTATGTGCTAAGTATCACATGTATTTATAGGATTTTTATGTTGCATCAATGTATTGAACCATGTTGACAAGGATGCATCGACGTAGTCATTTGTATCCATCTTTCCATTTTAAATTCTAAGAAATGTTTGGAGAGTTTAGGGATGGAATGAGTGTCAAATGGAAGCTAAAAATCTAGGAAAAAAAGGTCACAACATTTTGATATAAGATTTTAGAGCATGCATTGGAGTGAATGAAGCATATGGAATGAGAAAAATGAGATGTTCTTTAAGCTAAATCACCATAAAACTAGATGATGTAGACTATCAAGATTGTGTGAACTAAATGAATACCAATGATGATGGAATTTAAACTAATTTAAGCTAAAATCTATGCAAGTGTGTCCTCTCCAAAGCAAGCCAATGTCTAAAAATGCCCTTGCATAATTCCATCACAAGAAGTCCATAAGCACCCTAGATGACAAATGAGAATTCAAGTTAAACATCATACCATTAGAAGGGATTATCTTAGGATCATGTAGCCTACAAAATGAAACTAGTAGATGACCATGGTATGGAATAGTAAGGTGAGAAAATGTAGTGTTAGAATGGTTGAGAGAGAGATCATGAGAGGAGAATTCAATTCATAGTCACAAGAAATCCTTTTGTAAAAGGTATGATTAGGATGATCCTAATATTGGTCTATTCTAAGTCTAAACTAAATTCATACTATTAGTAGTGGTCTCACATTGATGTGTCCCTTCTCTTTTATCATCATAATTCCACAACAATAATACAGAATGAACATCACTCCAAAAAGAGAAGAAGAAAATTATTTAGAGATTATTTAGGATGAAATTTTAGCCTTAGTTAAAGGAATATCTTTAAGCATGGGTAATATGTCTTTCAAGTCCCTTTACTGTGGATCTTTTGGTATGTTAAAACATTAAGAAAATGGAAGATAAGGTTGTGTATGTGTGTGTGATTATTGTGCTTGTAGGACAAAAACTTGGATTAAGATAAGAAGGTTTGTAGAAGATCAAGGTTGTGGACAAGAAATGATGAATTCATCATGCAAAGGAAGTTGAAGAAAGACGTCTCTAAGAAAAAATAGACGTCTTGGCAGAATTGAAGGATACATAGGAAAAGACATCTTCAAGAAAGAGTAGATGTCTTTCATCAAGCAAAGATGTCTTCCACTAGGCAAAAACATCTTCATAGAATGCAGGAAAATTTTAGAAAGATGTCTTTCACTAGACAAAGATGTCTTCTTAGAATGGAGATTTCAGAAAGACATCTTTTGTAGACAAAGACGTCTTTCCAAAATATAGGACAAATATAGAAAGATGTCTTAGGCATGAAGAAGACATTATTCATGACCGTTAGCTAGCCATTACATGAGTTCCAAGATGGATTTGAAAACATGGTAACCATAAGAAGACATCATATGCATTGGGAAATGTGCAAGCTCTTGTACAATCATTGTCTAATAATTTGTCAATCATTGTAATCACTGTTTCTCTTCATCATATCATCATTTGTCCATTGTAAAGTGTGTTGTACCTCAAAGTACAAGGATTAACAAATTAATTTGTATTTATCCCTTGTAATTGTTGTTCTCCCTTGTTTCCCTATAGGGTTTATGTGCTTCTTGCAAGAAGGCATCTTGCTTGTTCTTGTCGGGATCCTATGGGATTGAGTGTTGGTGTTGTGGCACAACACTTTGGAGTGGAGCTCAATATTGTAAAGGTTGTGGAAGTCTAGAAACAACATTCTAAGGTTGATGGGACCTTGTGGGGCTGAGTGGTTGATGTTGCAACACAATACCATAAAGTGGGGCTTAGAGATTGTACAAGGTGTGGTATCCTTCAAACCACATTTGAGAGAAACAAAGTCTAGAGGTATGCTTACAATGTACCCTTTAAATGTGGACTACCCAAATTGGAAAAACATGTTAAATTTGATGTGTGTGCTTTGTCCAAAACATTTTTATTTGGGGAACTTATTCATCCCTCCTTTTCTAAGTTCAATGATCCACAAGTGGTATCAAAGCTCGATACTCTTTAAAGCCTGGTACTCTTCTTTATCATCATCAACTCCAAGAGTGAAAAATGGAGGGGACATCTCACACAAAGCCACCCATGTTTGAAGGATTTGACTTCACCTATTGGAAAGCCAAAATGCAAGGTTCCTTCGAATCCATGGAGTTTGAAGTGTGGAAGTCAATCCTTGAAGGCTACACTTTACTTATTGATAACTCCATTGACATCATCAAGCCTTGCAACAAATAGACACAAGAGGAGAAAGATAAGTTCATGTTCTATTCTAGAGCAAAGAATTATTTATATTGTGCTTTAGCTAAATCCAAATTTAATAGAGTAGAAGGATGTAAAACAACCAAAGAAATTTGGTAAATTCTAGAAGCCACATATGAAGGTATCTCTATTGCTAAGCAATTAAAATTATTATTCTTGCAAAGTGAATATGATAGGCTTAAAATGAGAGAAGGTGATAAGATAAAGGTTTACTTCTCTAGAGTTAATGATATTTTTATGGCCATTGGAGGTACTAGTAAAGACTTGCCTGAAAGCGATGCAATCATTAAAATGATCAGAATTCTTCAATTAGAGTTTAGACCTAAGGTCACAACCATGGAAGAAATCAAAGACTTCTGAACTCTAAAATTTGAAGAGCTTCAAAATTCTCTCATTTCTTATGAAATGAATCTCATAAGTGAAGGAGCTATCCAAGAAAGGCCCATTTCCTTGAAGACTACCTCAAAGGAGAAGGAGCTCAATGAGCATGATGAAGGCAATCACGATGAGATTGCCTTTTCACTAGGAAGCTACAATGATTGATAACTAGAAGAAATAAAGGAAAATATTAGCAAAGATTCAATTAATCCAAAGGTATAGAAAGAGGTAAGAATTTTTTAAATTCAAATCTAGATTTCTCTTTTGTAGAATCTTGGATGTGTGATGAAAGAGGCCATATGAGCTCTGAATGTCCTAGTAGTTTTAGGATGCAATCCAAGAATAAATCCACCAAAGGAATAAAGAAGATTAAATTCTATAAAAGTTGGTATGATGGGGAGTAGAGTGAGGAAGAAGTGGAGGATGATGCAAAAAATTCTGATCTCATTTGCATGGCCTTCACTGATGATGAAATTGATTCATCAAGCAATGATGTTAACAATGATGAGAGATTTGATTTATTGTGTAATGAACTTTTAAATTTTCAAAATATTTGCATAAAGTTAAACAAGAAAGTAAAAACAAAGGATAAGGAAATTTCTTTATTAAATACAAAAATTTTTAATCTTACTAAGGAAATCTTAGATCTCAAGGTGGAGAATAAAGATCTAACCAAGTCATGTGAGGAGATGAAAGAAGAGCTTGCAAATACACAACTTGTGAATGAAAGATTGACTAAAGGGAGGGTATCCCTTTGAATGGTTCTTGTACAAGGAAGAAGTTCACAAGGCAAAAGTGAACTTGGATGCTATTCCGAAGATGAAGAACCTGCACAACCTTCATCCCATCTAAAGGAATCTCTAAGGAGTAAGGACACTACATCAGAAGAAGCTCCTATCCATAAAAAAACTGGTTAATGGTTTGATCATTCTAATCACGTTTCTAAAATAGGAGGGTTAGATGGTATTATTGTAATAAGATTGGGCATAAAAAATGAGAGTGCAATCTAAAGTTTTATCATATGAGTATGTAGTCATATCACAAGACTCCTTGGTTTTATCAAAGTGCACAAAGAAAGGGTTATGTGCAGGATCAATGAATGTCAACATTAAGGACCAAAGTAATCAGATAAGAATGAAGAATTAAATGGTAGAACCAAGGGAATCAGGACATCCTCACCGAGAAATTTTTAAGAGGAAGTTGTTCCTTGGACATTAGAGAAGTTTAGTTGAGAGGAGAATCCTCAAAAGAGGAAATTCATTCTCTAGATCTTTAACCTCCATCACTTTTCAATAGTATGATAGGTAGGTAGAGGTAAGTTTTCTTTTGTTTTCAAGTTTTCATTAAGACTATAGTCCATTCAAAGTATTTCCAAACCTCATTTTGCTTTTGATAAAAGATATCTTTTTAAAATGAAAGAAATCTTTGGAAATACGACTTCGGGAAAAGAAAGATGTCTCTCTAATTTTTTGAGCATTGTAGGTAAGATGTATTCTATGAGTAAAGGATGTCTATTGTAACTTTAACATGTGGGAAAGACATCTTTCTTTCACAAAAGATGTCTTCTTTTTCATTCAAAACCCTTGTCTTTTTGCTACTATAAAAGACAAAACCCCTATTATTATCATATTTCTTTAGATCTACCCCATAGAGATGACTAAGAATCCATCATTTGTAGTAATATTGTCAAAGATGGCCCACAAGAAGATTGGAACATCTAGGACACCATCCAAGAAACATTCAAGAGGAAGTTCTAGGAGTGTGCCATCCTCTTACATGTCTCAATTTCAAAGCACAACCGCCTAGCACACATTTGAGGCAACTCAAACCACTACTATCATTTCTGAGTGTTCTCTTACTTTTCTAGGTTATAGATAGAAAGCTTTGTTAGACTACTTCAAGCTTGTGAACTAAACCTCTTTCATTTCCATGAATTTTCTTATCCTTGAGGTGCTAGTTAGAGAATTCTATTATGATATCATTACCTATGATGATGTCATTGGGCCATTCACATCAACTATTGGGGAAATTATTGTTGAGCTCTCTCCCCAAATTATGAATGTAATTCTAGGTATCTCTAGTCCTTATGTCTTATTATGTTTACACAAATGGTATAATTCTTGTAGGACATGATGAATTGTATGATGTTTTATTTGGCAAAGATATGTCTTTTGATAGGGGTCATATTGAAAGGAGCAAGATAACTCCTAATCCCTTCACCTTGTTACTTATTTTTTTGTATAACATCATGGTGAAAGGAGGTAGCTATTGTTATCTACTACCATCTTAGGGTTTTTTATTGTATTATATTCTTACAGGGTTACCATTCGATCTGGGACACACTCTTTGTTGAGACATTTTGAGCCTCTATGCCAAGGAAAGAATCCTTATGCATCCCTACCTCATTAGTTTGTTGATTCACCAAAGGGGTGTAGTTATTCCAAAGTTGCCTTTGCTCAAAGGCAAGAGGAGTCTTAGTGAGTACGTTGAGAAGAGGAGTTATTCCCATGCTACAGAAGTAGGACCCAGTGCCAACCTTTGAAAAAAAATAAGGAAGCATCTCCATAGTTGAGATGATAAAAATTTTCTAGTGCTCAAATTAGTTCATCTTGGAAGAATCTTTTTCAACCCTGTACATGAGTCATTCAGAAGCTTGGGAAGAACCTCTCTTAATTATGTAAGATTTTGGATGTAGCTAGGATTCCATTTTCCTCTGATGGATATGTGTTTAAGGAGATCACTACTCCTCTAATCTCTAATAGTAAGGAGGATGTTCCTGTTCGATCATGACATTTTTTAATAGTAGGACTCTCATGTACGTATGACTCATGGATGGAGTCAGGTCCCAAGCTAGAGGCACATCTAGCTAGTGTCTAGGAAAAGCATTATGTTTCCATGTAGTAGTAAGAGCATCGTGATCTAGTCCCTCTTGCTTACTAAGTTTCACCTCCTACTAATGATCCTAGCTCTTTTGAACAACAAACTATGGAGAGCATCTTTGGGATCATGTCCTAATGGATCCCAATTTAGCAGCTGCTAGCTCCATCAGTTGCGCTAGCTTCCTCTTAGTTTTGAGTGAAGCTTCATCCTAGGTAGGCTCTAGTGCAATAGGTTGAGTCCTCTGATGAGGACACCCAACGATGCATCCCTCCCAACACCAGCAATGATGACTATGAGGAGGAGGCTTGTTGTCCATCTAGAGCAGCAATAGACTCTAAGTCTAAGGATGCTACTAGGTTGTGGATAGTTGTACTTTAATGTGATTCTAGACAGTATGGTTTTTAATAGTTTGTAGATGGTTATGGATAGATGGTGTGTTTTCCTTGTTATCTCTATGTGATAAGAATTTATGTGTCTTCATGCTTTTCTTAGTATATTTTTATGCACTTTATATGCTTTATCTTTTTAATTATGTCCAAAAGGGGGAGAAGTATCTTATGTGTTATTATGTATTAGGACAAGACTAACCCATTTGCTTAAGTTTTGGACATTACCAAAAAGGGGGAGATTGTTGACCTTTTGGTATGTTAAAATGTTAAGAAAAATGAAAGAAAAGGTTTTGTGTATGTGTGTGTGATTATTGTGCTTACAAGACAAGAACTTAGATTAAGATAAGAAGGTTTGTAGAAGATCAAGGTTGTGGACAAGAAACAATGAATTCATCATACAAAGGAAGTTGAAGAAATATGTCTTTGAGAAACAATAGAAATCTTGGTAGAATTGAAGGATGCAGAGGCAAATAAGTCTTCAAAAATCAACAGACATCTTTCATTAGGCA
Source organism: Gnetum montanum (assembly GCA_015680685.1). NCBI lineage: Eukaryota > Viridiplantae > Streptophyta > Gnetopsida > Gnetales > Gnetaceae > Gnetum > Gnetum montanum. Next base: position 352,581 of record MNCI01009759.1, read on the forward strand.
AAGAAATATTCCACCAAGCAAGGATGTATTCACAGAATGTAGGCTAGTTTCAAAAAGATATATTTCACTAGACAAAGACGCCTTCCCAGAATGGAGATTTTAGAAACATGTATTTCCAAAACAAAGACATCTTTTCAGAATAGAGGGCAAATATAAAAAGACATCTTAGGCATGAAGAAGATGCCTTCCATGACCATTAGTTATCCATTGCACAAGTTCCAAGATGGATTTGAAAACATGGTAGCTATAAGAAAACATCATATGCATTGGGAAATATGCAAGCTCTTGTACAATCATTGCTAATAATTTGTCAATCATTGTAATCACTATTGCTCCTCATTGTATAATCATTTTTCCATTATAAAGTGTGTTGTACCTCAAAGTATAATGATCAGCAAATTAATTTGCATTCATCCCTTGTAATTGTTGTTCTCCCTTATATCCTTGTAGGGTTGATGTGCTTCTCATGGAAATGTATCTTACTTGAGCTTGTTGGGATCCTATAGGATTGAGTAATGGTGTTGTGGCACAATACTTTAGAATGGAGCTCAAGATTGTAAATGTTGTGGAAGCCTAGAAACCACATTCTAAGCCTGATGGGACCTTATGAGGTTGAGTGATTAGTGTTGTGGCATAATACTCCAGAGCAGGGAAAGAGATTATATAGGGTGTGGTACCCTTCAAACCACATTTGAGATCAACAAAGTCCAAAGTTGTTCTTGTGATCTACCCTTTAAGTGTGGACTACCCAAGTTGGGGAACCACGTTAAATTTGGTATGTGCTTTGTCCAAAGTATTTAAATTTGGGGAACTTATTCATCCCTCCTTCTAAATTTAATGATCCACATTTACCAATTCATGCATTCCAAGAGATTTTTAAAAAGGTGTGTTTATTTCCATATTTTTATTTTTTATTATTTTTATCTATTTTTTTCTTGAAGGAAATCACACATTATAAAGATATAATTCCTTTTATAGTGTGTAACATGAGTGATGATACATTCCATGAGAATTCATTGGAAACTCAAGAAGAAAACTCAAAAAATCTTCTTGAGGACCTACCCTTTTCCATTTCTAATTGGTCCTTTTCTAGTTACCAATTAAGATCACATGTTACTTTTTAATTTTCATGTAAAAGAACCATCATGCTACCATGATACAGATCTCTTTATGAGATAGATGGAATGATGGATGCTGTGAGCTCATTTCCTAGTAGCAATGGAAAACTGATAGCATGCTAGTAGAGAGCATAATCCAAGACAAATTTGGCCTATAGAAGGAGCTACAATCTTGATAATTATATTTAGTAATCATCAAAGTTCGTAACAACAATGGAATAAAATCAAATATTGTAACTAAAATTAAATAAAATCAAAAGTGAAAATAAAGTAACAAATGAAAAGGAAAATGTATCAAATAATCATAAAAGTATAAAGAAAAAAGAAAATTTATAAAGAATAATGTAAAAAAAGGAAAAAAAAACTTGTCATCCTCTTCAAGATATTAGGATAGATGGACTTCTACCTTATGACCAAGCTGGAAGAAGAAGATTCAAAAGATGGAGTGAGCTTGTTCTTGGGTCAAGGTGTTGTGATTGTCGATGGTTACTTAGAATTTTATAAAAGATTTCAATTGTCGGATGTTGACCAACATGTGCTTTTGAGGGCAAGTTAGATGGTAAATTGTCATAGCCTTGAAAGGAAAAGTTGAGTGTGCAATATATGATCCTTCCCATAATGTATAGAACTTAGTTCATTCAAGCACATGCATGGGTTCCAATAGAGAAGCTTGTCTCCTAGTTTAAATTTAACTCTTCGTATCTAAGCATCATGTTTTTGTTTCCTATATGTCTTGTGTACTTCATTTTTCATCAGGGCTGCTCTTGGATTTTCATCTAGCACATTAAGTGTTATCAATCTTTCATTTTGTGATAAGTTAATGTCTAGGTCAAGGTCACATGCAATTGTGAGTGTACAAAGTTTGGTTTGAATTAGAAGTTTAGGTAACTTTCCATACACTAACTTGTAAAGAGAGTAGCCTATAGGAAGTTTCCATGTTGAGACATATGCCAATAGGACATCATTGAAATTAGTACTCCAGGCTTTCCTATATTTGCTAATGGTCCTTTGTATAGCTTGACTATTGGCTTGGAGATGGTAGGGTGTTATAAGTTTATGTTTTACCCCCAAGCATTGTAGTAACTTACAAAAGGTAGCACCTGTGAAATGGGTTTCATTGTCAGAAATTAGTGCCCTAGGTACATCAAACCTTTTTATCACTTATTATTGAAAGAATCAAGCTACAATGAAAGAAGTATATTTAGGAACAATTGTAGCTTCAGTCCTTTTACTATAATAGTCAATAGCAACAATAATATAAAACTTTTAGTTGGACATGATAGTCATGATTTCTATCAAAGTAATTTCCAAAAGGTGAAAAAGCTCCAATGCTTAAATCCATTATTGGGGCTCTTTCATCTTTATTTTTATTTCTCCATCTCATTGATATTGTTCAAATGAATGGATAAAATGATGGTCATCCTTAAAGATTGTAGGCCAAAAATATTCTACTATCAAGATTTTTATGACTATTTTTCTTCTTGCATAGTGGTGCCCATAAGGGCCCTCATGAGCATTCTCTATGACACTTAGTTAATTTGTATCAGACACACACCATTGTACTAGTCCATTAGCAAAAATTTTATAATATCTCTAGGTAGTATTTGACTTGGTGGAGGAACTACTACTTCCTCCTATGATCCCATTTTATAGAAGTTTTCTATGTGAGTAGATAGAAGATGAATTCATCATACTAGTTTGTAACCCTTGGTATTTGAACTTTGGTTGCATTAACAAATAAAATCTCATCTAAAAATTGATCATACAAGGGTTCTTCATTAGCCTTGTTATCCCATCCTAATTAAGATAGATGATTGAAAACTACATTCTTGGCTCCCTTTCTATCCACCATTGTTAATCAAACTCATGGAAAATTATCAACCACTATATAATATGGGGGCTCACTATTTCTTTGTTCATTAGGAAAAGAATTACACTATGATCAAGGTGCATAACATAGGATATTAAAGCACATAACACCTAAATGTTTCAAGAGCATACAACACTATCTTGAGTTTATTTTTTGTAGTAGTGTAATTGAGTTGTGCACCTACAACATTTCTACTTCTAAAATGGAAGTTCATGAGGTATTACCATCTACTAATAGTGGTTACAATATCTTCTACCAATATGAATGGAATAGTAATGAACTAATTTGTAAGCTTTAACTTGATATTGCATTTTTTGAGTAAAGGTAGGTTCCATGTCTTGTACATTTCTTGAGAAATTAAGTTTACATTGGAATCTAATTTTAATAGAGCTTTGCATGAATCATTTCTTGTAATCTAAAAATAAATTATATGGCTTTCAGGATTAGTTCTTTTCCTAGGAATATGTCCTTCTTTTATCTAATGTGTGAATAAATGAGTTAACATGAGAGTTTAAACATTTTTGGATCTTTGGTTTGAAGTCAACTTGGTAGATATTGCTTGGAGAGTTTGAGAAGAATTAGTAGGAATAGAAGCTTGCAATAATTTGGGTGGATTGTTAGGCTAGAAGGATGGTATTTTTTGAGGCTTATGCTTAGAACCACTTCATTTTTCATCCACTTGTAAATTTACTACTCTTGTGGTATTTCTTTGTTGGGGTTATGGAGGTATTTCACCTTACATAGGTAGTGCAAATGGTAAGGAAGTGTAGGTATGAGGTGCAAAGTACTAATAAGGATAATAAGAAGTGTATGTGAAAGGAGACTTACTTCATGGAGTGGCATGTCTATGATATTTGAAGGGATAGTAGTGATGATAGGAAGTGTGGCCTATGAAGCCACCTTGTAATATAGGCTCTTGAACATAATAATCATATGGATCTAGTTAATGGTACAAGTATTGCTACCTTGTTGGTGGCATTCCCCATGGCTATGGATTATTCCATTGATGATAATAGTCTTGATGTTGAGGTGACATTCCACCTGGGTTGTACTGCTATTGATGAAATTGTTTTCAATAGTTACCTTATGGATAAGGAAACATCTTAGATGGTTAGCTCTTAATGAGCTTTGGATTTTGCAATACCTTATGGATATTGCAATATCTTACAATATTCTTGCAAGTATGATAGAATTGGGCAACATCTCTTGGGATGTTCATATTGATAGAAGTTACACCCTTCATCACCTATTTTAGAATCTACAAACTCATCTACTACTACAATCTTATCTTTCTACTAATGGTAGTCATTTATTGTATCCTTCTTCCTTTTCTTGTCTTTATCCTTATTTTCCTATTCTACTTTTTTCTCCATGATTTTATGAGTAGTTTGAAACTTTTCATTTAAATAGTTTTACATGTTATCCATCTTTCTTGATATTTCTAGGATATATTTTTGAATCAATAAGGTCTTCCTTTACATAACCTCCTCAAATGATACTTCCAAATCAGGATCATAGAGATCTGCCTTCTTCTTATGAATGGAGGGATCTCTATTATACTTCTTTGTACTTTTTAAACTCCCTCTCTTCTTTTTCTACTTGATTTATAAGTCTTTGGATTTGATGATATCTCATTTCTAATAGTCTCCCTTGTGTGTAAACCCTAAGAGTCTCTCTAGTTTTATTTTTGAGTCCATCTATAATATGATGAAGCTACTCCCTTTAAGAGAACCCATGGCTTGGACATTGATGTAGTAATGAATAGTACCTACCCAAGGCTACATTAAGGGATTCATGGTTACCTTGTTTTTATCTATGAATTTTTTTTCCCAAATTGGATACCCTAGGATATGTTTGATATTTATCATTCAATAGCTCCAACATTGTATTCCATCTACAAATAGATTCCAATTCCAAGGACTAGTACCAAATTTTAGATTTCTTTATAAGTATCCTAGGGAATAATTTGAACTTCTACTAGTTATTCTCTATGTTTTGCAAGGCATAGAAGTCATGAAATGCTTATAGGTGATGTCGCATATTGGTATTGTAATCTCCCTTAAATTTATAAATGTTGTTCATGTCAAGCCATTTGATTTGGCCATCCCTTTAATTCCTTGTGAGAATGTAAACTACCTCATAGATGTTGATCATGTTTCTAGTAGTGAGTAGTAGTTCATCATAGGCATCATGTTTCTCATGGTCCCTAACATGATCATGTCTCCTATGATTTGGCTTGCTATGCCTTCTCTATTGATGATGTCCCTCTTCTTCTTGTTATTATCTATGCTTCCTCTTTCCATCTCTTCGATGGGGTCTTGATCATCCTCACCTTAGCCTTAATCATTTTCACTTCAACTTTGGCCATGTTTCCCCTCATTAGATGTATATGATGATGAAGATAATGAAGTTGGAGAGCTAGGATAGTTATGATTACTTCTTTTCTTCTTTGGTTCCTTGGTTATTCTTTTGATTGATGACTAGTAGATCTTGGCTTTGAGGTCCACCTAGTTCTATATCCAACTCTTTCTTTACCTTGGTTGCTTACCAAGGTTGAATATAAGCATTGTTGAGTTGTATTTTCCTCACCAAAGGGAGGGCCTTGATACTTGGATCACCCTAATGAGTCTTTAGTATCCTCATTTTATGATTATGATGTCAGTGTAATCAACAAATTTTTACCCTTGGAGGTTTCATGGAAGGTCTTCATAAATTTGTCTTTTTAAAATTAGGCTTCTGTTGATTGGTAGTACTTGGAGAGGTGATTTATTACTTGGTATTTTAGGGCTACTGGTTCAAGCCCCAACTTCAATAGTGCTTTGATGAACATGATACCCTCTAGGTCTCTCCACCACAATTGTTCATCCTAGTGAAGGATGAAGATAAAGATCAGATAGTATGGATTTGAATGGATGTAGACAATCTTAAGTTGTTTAGGTGCTTCATTTGTATTTCTTCTTGTTTGGTCATGTTGTTTGGTAAGATCATTAGTAGATGGAGAATCAACCCTATAACAAGAAGATATTTTTTATTTTGTTCTTCATAGTGTGTCTTGAATAAACTACTATTGTTTTTCTAAAAATGAAGCATTACTTTCCTATAATAACCTTGTATGCTTTAACTATCTAAAATAATTAGTGCATAATAGCTAGTAAGACTTCATGGCTATGACATCAACAATGAGTGATAAGTGTTTCCTAAGCCCAACCATATGAATCACAAGCATGTACACATGATCTAGTTGAATTCCATGGATCTTGTCTGAGTGGCTATTATCCTAGATAATTACACATGATGTTGTTGGTCATCATCTTCTCAATCATCACCTGTGTTAACTACACTTATATGATTAAGTGTGATTAAGATATAAGATATTTATTATTTTTGTTATTTTAATTATTAAGATATTGAGGAAATAAAATGATAAGATGATTAAAATATTAATTCCTAACTACCTAAAGAACTAAGTGCAAACTAAACTATCCTACACATAAAGTATCTATTCCCACTTTCCATACCTGTATTGAACTTATACTAATGTTTTGGATTATTAAGTGGTTACTACTAGGTGTACCAAGTATCCATTACTAGGATTATCAAGCATTAATATAACATGTTTGAAGTGGCCAAACTCTCACTATAATAGAATAAAATATTAATTTTCCTAAGCATAGAAAAGTAAAATGAAATTAAAGTAAAGTGCTTGAAAATAAACTAAGTATTAATCCAAGTGTCACAATGGAAGGAATTAATTTTGATTTTATTTCTGATGAAGTGTTTAGTTGATGTGATGACTAGGCCGTGTTAACTAAGCCTCGTTGATGGGGCCACGTCGACTTGACCTCGTCGACGTATACGTCCATGTGTTAACGCGACCTCGTTAATGTAGAGCCTATTTTTCGCTATAAATATTCATCCACCTGTAGCATTTATGGCATCTTTGAATATAGTGGTAGCAAAGCTCTTGTAGTTTGTTTCCATGAAATTTAGAATATTTTCCAAGTGCCCACAGTAAAATTTTGAAGAGTGTATGGCTCTTTATTCAAGTGCTAATGTACCTGAGCCCATTGGCATGATCGGTAATAAAGACGAGCTTTTTGAACATTCCTTGTAGCATTTGGATTAAACTACTTAAGCATTAAAATATTTTAATAATTCTAAAGCTTTTATTATTATCGCTTTACAGTTACAGTCCTTTTCATAGTTTATGAGAACCATAAGCACGACCATCTCGAACATATATCTGACACTTGACAACCCAATGACACCTAACGTCTGGTAACCCAATAGTGGTTATGACATGCTTAGGATGTGCATGGAGGATGGGATTGATTTTTTATGCTAAGGATAGTTAAGCAATAGAGTAGAGCAATCATAAAATTATATAGCCTTTCATTTCCTACACTAGAAGAATTAGACTTTAAAGATAAAAAGAAAACTTATAAAAATCATTTGCCTCAATCTCACTCAACCATCATTTTAGAATATCACAAGTGAGGTTGGGAAGACTATGACCACTCTAATTGAGGTTTTGCTGACTAGAATTCTATGTATGTAAGTGCTTGCAGTTTCTGGAATTTGACCAAGTCGTGCGTGAACACTCATGATTCATATGGTTGGGCATAGGGGTACCTCATCGCTCATCATTGGAACCATTGCCAGGGACTGTTAGTCTTACATGTGCTATCTAGTCTTAGCAAGATTGCCATTCACTTCATTGGAATGGACCCAGTATATCAAAATCTACACATGCTAGGCGGCTTAGGTAAAAGAGTAAGGCATAGCAATTTATTTGTTGTCTCACATTAAGTATGTCTTCTTCTCATAGGCGAGATGGATCCAACCCACTAGTGTTGTAGGAATGTCAGGTGGTATATGCCCATCCAAATGAGTATATATGTAACTTCACCTTTATCGTGCATCAGGATGAGCATATGTGTTGGAAGGACATGGAGGGCAACCTCATATTGCCCCCCGATCGATTGATTCTAGAATGCTGCTCCAAACTCTTGCCAGATTGGGCATTTAGGACCATGGTGTGGAGTACATAATAAAGGACCATGATTATTGGGACTATTTTCCAAATGAAGCACAACATGCATAGGAACAGCAACAGGCAGAATGCAATGAACACATAAAGGAAAAATAGTTTAGTAACCCTTTGTTCCTGCAGGGCTCTCATGATGATGAGGAACCTATTTCTCACAGTTTCCATTCTCTCGAACCTCCTCCACTACATCAAATCATCCAATCCATCATAAAAAGCAAACAATCAAGTGATTGGGAGTCCTAGGTGTTGGCGACCATTTGGGACACGACCGCCAACGAGTGTCCTTGAACAGGATTTAGGTGCCTGCTGGTCTCTGGTAACACTAAGGCCCAGATACCTCCAAATAAACTCAGTAGTTAATGTGAGTATGTGTGTGTG
>MNCI01009759.1:361559-381021 GCA_015680685.1 Gnetum montanum
TTTCTATCGGGCAACAAGAACAATAAGAGCAATCTAAAAATCCCAAAATTACTTGCCAAGGATGATACTATCTAAACCACTAGCTAAACAATTTAAACAAAACAAAAAATGAAATGCATAACTCATAGGACCATGGCAAAGAGGCTGAAATCTTTATTCTAGCAAGCCATCTCACAAGCAATCGTTCACAATTTCTTCTTTACAAACTCTTCTCAAGACTCAAAGTGTCTCCAAGTGAGAGCCCAAGCGCTAACTATTAGCCTTCCAAAGTGTAATGTATGAGACCTCCCAAACGTCCCAATGTTATGTGAAGTCCTCCTGATCCTTGACCCCTGAAGCCTTTTTATAGGATTCAAAGGTAGGTAGGGAAGTTACAATTTTCAAAAATATCCAAAAAATATCTCAAAAATATCTCACCTAACTTTTCTCCTAAGTAATTAGACTATCCAATCAGAAAATTACTTGCCCAACAAGCTAGGAGGTTACTTGTCCAACAAGTTAGGTAAGTTACAACAATTTTGGGTGGTTGCAACCACCAAAGAGATAAAAAGGCTACAATTTAGTTATAAATGTTATAGTTATAAATAAAAGGGATAATACCCAAATATCTCCTTTTATAGGATGTTACACAAATATCCCATCATTGTCCTTTCCTTTTTAATTCCCTTGTAGTGATAGAGATAGTAACCATGGATTTGATGCATGGGTTGATATGTAAATATACGTATATGTATATAACTGAATGCATAAGTGGAGTTGTAATTTCACATTTTAATTTGTGGCACCCCTAATGTAATTCCAGGGCCGATTCTACCTTTATCTTCTCTGCACTTTATTTTATTTCTGAACCCATGTATTGGTAATTGCTGTTCAGATAATAACGGTTTCAAGAACGATGGGAATAATCAGCTGGTTCGTTTCCTCCTCTGCGCGAAACCCATAGAAACAAACACATATGCAAACTGCCACCGTGAGAGGAGGTTCTGCTGTAACCGATGGTTTCAATGAAGGGTTTCGGAGCTGCTGAGAACGTGAGGAATGTGCTGGGCCCTTCTTCTTTTTGCCCGTCGCTGCCCATCCGTCTTTCTCAGGCGCGCAGTCTTCCCCTGCTGATTCTGCAGCATCCTTAGGTGCCCGCGCTGATGGTCGTAGTTCAACAGCCAGCACTCAAGGTGGTGCTCCGGATGGGGCGCAAGACAATGGCAATGGCAGAGGCCAAAACAACTCCTGTAATAGCGCTCACGGCAGTAGTAGTGGCGGCAAAGAGATGATTTTCGACATAGGTGATCTTCAGCAGCAACAAGGGTTTCAATGTGAACAAGCCAGACCAACCAGAGCCTCCTAGCGATCGCTTTGAAGGTCACGTCCACCGAGAATATCAACAACGTTGGCAGCGATGAAGAAATAGACCCGCTAGCTGCATTCACGATAGGGAGAAAGAAAAAAAATAAACGTATGCCTTGAAATGCTGGATGTTTCCACCAAGACCGTCGACGTCGTTCAGAGCCATTTAGGGCCATTGCAAGAATGACTGGTAATAATCTAGTTATGCCCGATATTTGCAGATTTGAGAAGAACACTTCTATTGCCGCGCCCTGACTGTTTTTGAAAATGACGTTTTCTGGCAGAGTATTTTTGGTCTTGCAAGACAGGGCTTAAAACGTGAACTAAATAATGATTAATCAAGGATTTTATTATTTTTCATTTCTAATTCCAGTTTCCTTCTTTTATTCTTTGCCAGTACCCAAATGATCAATTCCTGAACATATCTCTGGCAATGAAAAATTCCTTGCTTGTCAATTTATTCATTATTGGCACATTATCTCTTGCAATCTTTATTCCTTGTCTTTCATATGTGCATCATTTTTTTTACCAATAATTTTATGGTCTCCCTTAGATCTCATACCAATGGTATGAAATGGCACACTTACACTCTCCCATAATAATAATAATATTCACAATGAGTCTTATTGTTCCATGAAATGGCCAAATGTGCGAACACCAGGATGATGGGGGATCTCACAAAAGAGATCATGGCAAAGGGAAAGATGGACATGAAGATTGAGGTCATCATTAGAATAGAGGAGGGGATCGACACTATGGCGGTGGTAGTTCTTCTTCCTCTTCTCCATCTTCTCATTCCACTTTTTCTTCACCAGGAAAGATCAAGGTGATGGTGATCGAAAAGATCAACATGATCGCAAAGACTGATAGGGATGATGTGAGAAAGGGTGTGACCAGTCACGTGAGACTCATTATCAGGAAAGGAGAGGTAGCAGAGATCATCATAGACATTATGGCCATCAATGAGACTATGACTTGGATGAACCACTGCTTTCTACTCGGAGCATGCTTAACATAGCAGAGGCAGTTCAAATATCCACTAGGCACATAAAAGATAGTCAGATCAAGTGCCTTGATATGAATGGTATCTCCAAATTTGAAGGGGGATATAATTGTGATCCATAGACTTGTAAGAATTTCATGATGCCTGCACCCTACAGACTATAGAAAATGATTGGCAGAAGCTCAAACTATTTCCCCAAATACTCATCAAGGAAGCAGAAAGTTGGTACTGGTCTTTGGAGCTAGAATCAATCAAGCGATGCTGAAGATTTTCAATGATAAATACCAAACCTACTCTAGAGTATCTGATCTGAGATGATAGATTTAGGGGTGGAAACAAGGTAGCCATGAACCCTTGGATGTAGCCATGGGTAGATATTACTCATTGTTACTCTGATGCCCTGGTCATGGCTACTCTCAGTGGGAATAGCTTCACCATATCATAGATGGACTCCATTTTGAAACAAGAAAGAACCTTAGTGCTTATGCTAAAGGATGGCTATTTGAGTTAAGGGCCCATCAACTGCAGCACTTAATTAAGCAAGTAGCCAAAGAGGAGGGAGAATTAAGGAAAAGGGAAAGTACAGAAGAATATAATCAAGACCCTTCCACCTGAAAGAAGGAAGTCCAATTTTGTGAAGATGAGGAGGAATTACCACTGGATCGAGTGGTGAACAGAAATACCTTGCCCATACAAAAATTTGATTCTAAAATTTTGGCCAAGGTTGAAAAGATGTGGAATTCTTTGGATGAAAAATTCCAAAGTGTCCTAAAAATTGCAAAAAAATCACAAGAGCAAAGTAATGATCAAGATCGGCACAGGAGAAAAGAAGCTAAGCATGCCTCCCACAAAGGTAAGGGCAAAGTTGCTACTGTAGAATATGTTGTAGACTCTGACATAGAGGAAAATGATGGATGTGACATATGCCAGTATGAACATCTTAAGGGATGTTGTTCCATGGTGTCACATTTACAGGAGTCTAGGGTGTATGTGTTGAATCCTTGCTTAGCAAAAAAGAAAATACCCCAAAGATTGCGTTATCCACAAGGGAATCCTAGGCAGTTCCACTAGCAACAGGGATATTATCCAAGTGGAGCATCGTCACAACCTTATGAACATTATCAGCAATGGTAGCACCCACAATCATGGGGGATGCCACCTCCAAGGTAGTAGTACCCTTATGGGTAGCCAGATCCTTATGGGTACTACGTTTAGCAACCAATCTCCCCATAGGGCTCTTCTAGTCATGCACCTTTCCAAAATCATTACTATCCCTCAGAATTCTTCTAAACCCAGTGTCCATCACCTAAGGGGGAGAACCCACATCTACACTATCCTCTGCCACCTTCTCCTTCCATACCTATCTATCAGCCCTCAACTCAGCTACCTTTTGCTCCACCTATGCAGGGAAAAATACCACCATAGCCACAGTAATGTAATGCCAGAAGGGATGTCAATTTACAACCAGCTTCTTAGTCGAGTGGGCTAGAATCAAAACCATGGAAGCATCCCTTTTTTTGGCCTAATAACCCAAACATACCCTCACATTCACGTGTGGCCAGTGGCTCTGAATCTCCAAATTCCTCTACCACTTAATGCTTTGAGTAGCCTTCAAGCCAAACACCTTCCAAAGTACAAACTGTTATGTTAACACATGCTGTGATGGATTGGATAAAGATAAGTCATCTTCCTCAGAAATTGACTTATCTAGGGAGTCCCCTCATATACCTCCAGATGGCAAGAAATGAGCCATGCAAAGTTCTTTTGGATTCGGTGTCAGGTGTCAACTTGATTTCACATGATATGTACAAGACTTGGAACCTACCCCCATTGAAGGAAAGCAACATTCAGCTTGAGCTAGCAAACCGATTCATTACTGTTCCTTTGGGATTGGTAGAAGATATTGTGACCACCATTTGTGGGTGGTCCTATCCTGCTAACTTCCTGGTCATCCATGTTGATAATTGCAAGGGGGATTTTCCAATTATAATGGGAAGAGCCTAGCTCAGCATGGTGGATGCACATTTGGAAATCTAAGATATTTTCCTTGAAATTTCAAAGGAACATCCTTTTGGAAAGATTGAGAAGAAGTGTGTTCCATGCATCACGTATAGTGACTCCACGTGCAACTGTGTATAGCAACTTTGGTCTGTTAAGTGGGCATCCATTCAAGCATGCAGGTGGTGTGCCACAAAATCAAAAATTCAACGATGCTTGTACATAGCAACTACTAATTAGGAAGGCATCCAGTGGCTGACCACTAATTCTGATAGTAGCACTCTATGCATGGAATCCTCCAAGGGCCTTGTATGTGCCTATATGGAAAGCATGGACAAACTGGAATAGGCTCATCAACAACTTTTTGCTATTAATGACAATGCTGATTGGGAGAAGTTGCAGATCCCTAAAAACTTTAAATAGGAGCTCCTGGAACTAAAATTCTTACCAGCCAATCTGGAATATGCATTCTTGCAAAATGGCAAGCTAGTAATAATCAATGCCACTCTTGCTTCTAAACAAAAGAAGAGATTGCTAAAGATGGTGAACAAATGGTTGGCTACTTTTGCATGGTCATATCCTAAGTTGACAGGAGTTGATCCTAGGGTATGCCAACATCGGATCTATATTAATGCCTCCATGAAGCCATGACAACAGTCGCAAAGATGATTGAATCCCAAACTTAAGCAAATTTTCAAAGATGAAATTGAACAATTGCTGAAAGCAGGATTCATCTATCCCATTGCAGATAGTGAATGGGTCATCCCACTTGTTATTGTGCCAAAGAAGGATGGCAAATGGAGAGTCTATATAGATTTCTGATTACTAAATATGACAACTTTTAAGGATCATTTACCACTTCTATTTGTGGACCAAGTGTTGAATACCATTTCAGGGCATTGTTACTAGAAATTCTTGGATGGTTATAGTGGCTATCGCCAAATCTAGATTGCACCTAAGAACTAGGCCAAGATAACATTTACAAGTTCCTAGGGGACTTTCACATACAAGAAGATGCCCTTTGTCCTATGCAATGCACCTGCAACCTTCCAATGCCTTTTCCTTAGCATCTTTCAGTAGAAGATTGGTAATGGTGTAGAAGTTTTCATGGACAACTTCTCCACCTATGGAAGAACATTCGAGCAAGCCTTGGACCACCTTGAGCAAGTTTTAAAATGATGTGTGGAAACTAATTTGCGGCTCAACTGGCAAAAGAGCCACTTGATGGTCCAAGAGGGCATTATTTTGGGGCATTGAATTTTACAAGCAGGGATCGGTGTGGATCCTAAAAAAATCAGGATTATCCAAGGAATCACTAGTCAACTAGGCATTGTAAAATATGTTTGATCATTCCTTGGACACATTGGTTACTATCGATGCTTCATTGAGAATTTCTCGAATATTGCCAAGACATTGGTAGAACTAACAAAGAAAGACACTTCATTTGTCTAGACTAGGGAATGTGAGTCTGAACAAACCAATGGTGAGTCCCTGTGTCATACAGTGGCTCGTGATTCTTTAGGAATTCAACCTTACTATGGTGGACAAAAAGGGGAAAGAGAATGTGGTTGCTGATCACTTGTCCTAGTTATGAGGGGACACTATAGAGGAGGAGGAGCCACTCTCTGATCAGTTTCTAGATGAACTTCTCTTTGTTGGAGCAATTACCAAGGAAGCACCCATAAGATCAACTTGGTTTGATGGCATCCTTACCTATTGATGAGACGCGATATGCACAAGCCACGATATCGCGTACGCAATATAGCGGCTACCGCGATATCGCATCCCCTGTGATATTGCGTACGCGATATCGCGGTCCATCGCAAAATCTATAAATAAGAGGTGGCACTCCTCTCATTTCAGATCATAGGCTAAAGTAGCGAAGCTCTGGCAGATTGATCACCCTAGAGATAGAATATTTTCCATGTGCTCGCAGTAGGAGTCCCCCAAGTGAACGGTTCTTTATTCGAGCAGCTTTGTACCTGGACGAAAGTTGTGTACGGCAATAAAGACGAGCTTTGTGGATAAACCTTGCAGTACATGGATAGGTTTATTTAATGTTATTTATTACTTTCCTAGTAAGCGTGGCATGAGTACGACTTGGTTACGAGCATTGACGAATGTGTACGGCTAACCAAGGAATCGGCTACTCATCACGATTAGATTCTCTCACCCTTCCCTCCTAGAACATGGGATGAGTACAACTTGATTACGAGCATCTATGGATGTGTACAGCTAGGCAAGGAATTGGCTGCTCATCACACTTAGGCTAGTTAAGTACCTTAGTACGACTACTTCGAGCACATGCGTTACGTGTGGTAATCCCAGTAACGATTAGCGTTTGGTAGCCATAGTTGCATAGTTCAGGGTGTGTACGGTAAGTGGGAATGGATGCTAACACTAGTTAATATAGACTTAGGTCCTTAGTTAGAGTTAGTTAGCCTTCTCAACCCTTCACCCTTTAGCATAGGAGATAAACCTGAAAAGACCAAAAAAATCATATGCCTCGAACTTACTTAACCATACACTGTGACAACAACAAGTAAGTCTGGGAAGACAACGAATGATTAACCCCAAGTGTTCCATTGGGCATTTAGGCATTTAGTCTACGGAGTTCGACTGGATCATGCGTGCTATGCTCGTTTCGTATGGTTGAGTGTAGGGGTACCTCGCCACTCATCATTGGCACCGTTGCCGAGGAATAAGTGTTTTTACACCAATTAGAACATTAGGAAATCTTTCACATCGTTGTGAGCCTTAAAAAATCTTTGGGTTGATTAGTTAAATAAGAACATATATAACGGTGAACAGCACACCCATAAAATGGCTTCTTCTCATAAGGTTAACTCACCTAGGAATAACACAGAAGACAGTCGGCAACATATACATAACCTAGGCTAGCCAAGTCCTAAACAATATAAGATAGTTTATACTCATCCCGATGAGTATATTAGTGATTACACTTTTATCCTCCATTAGGACAAACAGTTGCGCTGGAGAGATTTGTTTGGTAACATAGTTTTACCACCAGATCGATCTGTTCTGAACATGCTCTTCCGTGCCTTAGCACAGATTAGCATGCAGGACTTATTTGCTGAATACATTGCTAGAGAATATGATATAAGGGATTATCAGCCCACCACCTTGCAACGTATGAGGGACGAAAGGCAAGAGAGCCAACACTCATTGTTGAAGGGCAAGGTCCCCCATGTCCTTAGTGAAATAGGAGATGAGGAACCCCTCATAACGGGTTTCTTAGGAAATGATGTTCCTCCTCCTCACAATGGTGAAGAGGTTAGGCATCAGAGCCTTCAATCAACTGTACATGCTACGGGCTCTGATCCCCGTGAACACCAACTGTTCACGGTAGGAACAACCACTCACGCTAAGCATGGATACTTAGATCGTTACAACGATTGGGGCTAAAGCAGCCGAAGAGAAGGTAAGAAACATCACCATGGTGATGGATCCCCTTCCTCTTCTACTTCATCTCACCATTCACACTCTCCTTCTACATCTGGGCACAGCCATCGTGAGCATAAAGATGAGGATAAAAGTAAAAGAGATGAAAGACCTCGACAGGAAGGTCGAGAGGAGTTAGGACAAGGGCAAGGACGTAAGGAGAGTAGGGAACCACCATGAAGACATCATAGACATCATGACAGGGATGATCATGATGAACCCCTACTCGTAACCTGAAGCATGCTAGACATCACAGAGGCAGTTAGGATCCCCACAAGGCACTTAAAAGACAGTCGGATGAAGCGTTTGGACATAAATAATATTCCACGTTTTGAAGGGGGATACAACGCTGATCCTCAACATCATTTACAGGAATTCAACGATGCCTGTGCCTTGCAAAATATAGATAATGAGTGGCAGAAACTTAAGTTGTTCCCAAGGATACTCACCAAAGAAGCAGAGAGCTGGTATCGGTCCTTAGAATCGGAAACCATCAGGAGGTGGAGTATGATACTCGAACTGTTCAACAACAAATATCAGACGTACTCTAGAGTGTCCAATTTGTATAAGCAGATCCAAGGCTAGAAACAAGGTGCTTATGAACCCTTGGATGCTGCCATGGCCCACTACTATACATCGCTACATTGTTGCCCGGGCCATGGGTACGCTAAGTAGGATCAACTTCGCCACATCATGGATGGGCTAAGGAATGAAATAAGAAGAACTCTTGGGACTTACGCCCAAGGGAGACCTTCCCAATTGAGAGTCCATGAAGTTGAAAGTTTGTTGGAACAAGGAGCATAAGAAGAAGGTGAGCTACGTAAGAGGGAAAGTGCGGAAGAATACAACCGTGATCCCTCCCTTCGCAAGAAGGGAGTGAAATTCTGTGATGAGGAGGATGAGTCACTACTCAAAGAGTTGGTGAATTGGAAAACCACGCCGATCCAAAAGTTAACAACTGAGGTATCGGCTAAGGTAGACCAAATGTGGGATTCCTTAGACTCAAGAATAGAAATAGTGTTAAAAATCGTAGAAGAGTCTAAGGTAGAACAAAGTAGTGACAAAGGCAAAACCAAGTGGAGAAACTTAAGCCCTGCACATAACAAGGGTAAGGGGAAAATTCCTATCTCCAATAAGGCTGTGAATTTTGACATAGACGATGATGGTGGATGTGAGGTCTACTATTATGACCATCCTAAGGGATGTTGTTCCATTGTCTCACATCTACAGGAGTTTGGGGTGTATGCACTAAATCCAAG
This sequence comes from Gnetum montanum, assembly GCA_015680685.1. Lineage (NCBI taxonomy): Eukaryota > Viridiplantae > Streptophyta > Gnetopsida > Gnetales > Gnetaceae > Gnetum > Gnetum montanum. The sequence goes on from MNCI01009759.1 coordinate 370,626, forward strand.
ACTCAATCAATGGCAAACACCCCGAAGGTTGCCTTATCCACAAGGTAACCCAAGGCAGTTCCACCAACCACTAACGTATTATCCAAGTGGAACTCCACCACAGCCCATCGGATAGCATCAGCAATGGCAATACCCACAGTCATGGGGGATGCCATTGTTGAAACAAAAGTACCCTTACCGGCAGCCTGACCCTCATGGATATTATGCGCAGCAGCTGATTTCCCTAGGTGACTCTACGGGTCACATAAAACCTCCATGTTACTACCAAGTTCAGGAATATTTTAGGACTTCTTCTCCTTCGGGAAATGCCCCATACCCACGATATCCTTCAAATCCATCCGCATCTCTTGCGCTTGTGGCCACACCACCAACCGCTCCAACAAAGCCTAGAGTAAATCCCACTCAACGACGACAACCTAATCCTGCGAAGGCTTCCAATCCTTCAATATCGGTTGGTTTTAACAATTTTTCACCAAAAATACCATTCCTTAGGACCAACAATCCAACCAAGCCTTCGCCTTCACAAGCGGTTGAGCATCCTAACACCCTTGTGCCCAATACGATTTGGGGAATCCTCCAGCAATGAAATCACATCCAATGCATACAGTTATGTTAACACATAAAGTAACTAACTAGATCAAGGTCGGCCAGCTTCCAAAGAAATTATCGGATCCGGGAGTCCCTTTAGTTTACCTCCAAGTCGCTGGGAATGAACCCCATAAGGCTCTCCTCGATTTAGGTTTCAGGGTCAACTTAATCTTACACAAAGTATATAAAACTTGGAACCTGCCTCCACTCAAGAAGAGCAACGTTCACCTAGAGCTGGCTGACCAGTCCATCACTATCCCTTTGGGATAGGTTGAGGACATTGTTACCACTATCGGTGGATGGTCATATCCAGCCGATTTCCTAGTGATCCTAATAAACAATGACAAAGGGGATTTCCCAATTATAATGGGAAGGGCATGGCTAAATACAATCAACGCACGCTTCGGAATTCACAACCTTTCCCTAGAAATATCCAAGACAAATACATTTGGAAAAAATGAGAGGAAAAGAGTTCCATGCATCACATATAGTGACACAGGGTGTCATTGCATGCAGAAATCATGGGTGATGTGAAGTTTAACATTGCTTGCATGTGATTGGTGTGCAAGGGGCATTGATATACAAAAGTGCCTATATGCAACAACCACACAACAAGAAAACACCCAGTGGCTAATGACTGATAAAGATAACAACCCAACTACCTTCATGGAACTAACTGAGGGAATAACTAGTGCTTACCTTGAAAGCGCAGACATATTAGAGCAAGTATGTTGCCAACTTCTAGCCTTTAACTCCAATAATATTAATTGGGGGAAGTTGGAGATTCCTGAGGAGTTTAAACAAGAGCCCCTAGAGTTAAAATCGTTACCCACTGGTCTGGAATACGTGACCCTCAAAAACAAAAAACTGGTGATCATCAATGCAAAGCTCGTACCCATGCAAAAAGAAAGTTTGCTAAGGGTGATAAACAAGTGGTCAACCGCCTTTGCTTAGTCATACCCTGAACTAACTGGAATAGATCCTTGGATATGCCAGCATAGGATTTATACAGACCCCTCTATGAAACCTCGCAAGCAACCTCAGAGGTGATTAAACCAAAAACTAAAACAAATAGTGAAAGAGGAGCTAGAGCAACTTCTCAAAGCAGGGTTCATTTACCCTATCGCTGATAGCGAGTGGGTTAGCCCTCTTGTCATTGTATCGAAAAAGAGAGGTAAATGGAGGGTATGTATAGATTTTAGGCTATTAAATATGGCAACATTCAAAGACCACTTCCCACTTCCATTTGTGGACCAAGTATTAGACACTATTGCAGGGCATTGCTATTACAGTTTTTTGGATGGATATAGTGGATACAACCAAATACAAATTGCGCCAGAAGACCAAGCCAAAACAACGTTCACCAGTCCTTGGGGAATGTTTGCGTACAAACAAATGACTTTTGGCTTGTGTAATGCACCTACCACATTTCAACAATTAGTTCTAAGCATCTTTCAGCAGCAAATAGGTAACAGAGTAGAAGTCTTCATGGACGACTTCTCCACTTATGGGACGAGTTTTGATCAAGCCCTCAACTGGCTAGAGCAAGTATTGAAATGATGTGTTGAAACCAACCTCAAGCTCAACTGGCAGAAGAGCCATTTGATGGTTCAAGAGGGTGTCGTTCTGGGGCACAAAATTTTGCAATCAGAAATTGAGGTAGATCTAGAAAAAATCAAAGTCATCCAAGGAATTACTCGACAGCCAGAAACCGTTAAAGACATTCAGTCATTCCTTGGACACACTGGCTACTATAGGAGGTTTATTGCAAACTTTTCCAAAGTTGCCAAACCGTTGGTAGAATTAACAAAAAAAGATGCATCATTTGAATGGACTAGGGAATATGAACAAGCATTCCAAGCTCTCAAACAAAGGCTTGTGGAAACTCCCATTCTACAAGCGCTTGACTGGTCCAGACCATTCCATATCATGATCGATGCATCCAATTATGCCTTAGGAGCTGTACTGACACAACTAGATGAACAAAAATGACCTTATTACATCCACTGTGCTAGTAAGAGTATCGCCAGTGCACAACTTAACTACACAACTACAGAAAAAGAATTAATGACTGTTGTGTTTGCATTGGATAAATTTAGGCACTATGTATTGGGTTACAAGGTCTATATCCATACAGATCATAGTGCAATTAGGTTCCTTATGAATAAGCCAACGGTTAGCCCACGGATCATACGTTGGCTGGTGATTCTTCAGGAGTTCGATTTAACTATTGTAGACCGCAAAGGCACTGAGAACATAGTCGTTGATCACCTATCTCGGTTGCGTTGGGACAACAAAAAGGATGAATATGCGGTATCTGACCATTTTCCTGATGACACCCTCTTTGCTGGTGTAATAAATAATCAACCCATGGAAGTAAATTGGTATAGTAGCATTCTCACTTATCTCACTTCACAACAAATACCACAGAAGTTAGACTTTAGGAAGAAACAACAGTTTCTTCACAAAATTAAGTATTTCATAGAAATCCAGGGATAACTTTATAAAATCTGTCCTGATGGTTTGGTTCGATGGTGTGTACCCGATCTAGATCAGTTAAAAGTTCTCCAGGATGCTCATGAGGGCCCTTGTGGGGGTCATTATGCCAAGAGATGAACGGGCACTAAGGTCCTGCTCATAGGATATTATTGGCCAATATTATTTTGGGATGCCCATCATTTCACCCAATCCTGTGAGTGTTGCCAATGTGATGGGGGAATGACTACTAGAATGGAGGGTTCGCAACAATGGATTCAACCTTTAGAACCCTGCAATATTTGGGGAATAGATTTTATGGGGTCAATTATACCGATGTCCAACGGAAAGGCGTATATAATCGTTGTCGTTGATTACTTAACCAAATAGGCTGAAGCAGCAGCTATAACAGACTACACTTCATCTACAGCTACACGATTTGTACAATAACAAATTGTTAGCAAGTTTGGTGTTCCACATGCACTCATTTCTGATAATGGAATGCACTTTACGGGTGTGACCTTTCACAAACTGATGCAACACTTAAGGGTCGAACATAAATTAACCACACGTTACCACCCCCAAGCCAATGGTCAAGCCAAGGTTACTAATAGGGAGATTACAAGAATTTTAACATGAACAATTAGCAAATTTAGGCAAGACTGGAGCACGAAACTGAACGACGCTCTTTGGGTATATCGTTCTACTTGGAAGCTCCCTACAGGGTATTCTCCTTATGAGCTCGTGTACGGGAAACTTCCAAAACTTCCCATCCAGAATGAGCTCCGTACACTGTCCATGGCTTGTGAACTTCACCTGGATCTCGACCTAGCACAAAAACAATAGTTAGTAATGTTAAACATGTTAGACGAGAATAGATTAGTTGCGTTTCATTAAATGAGTTGCACATGGCACACAGTAAACAACGGCATGACTTAAGAATCCAAAGGTTTAGGTACTAGCCAGGAGATAAGGTCCTTTATTGGAACCCCACACATGTACCCCAACGTACAAAGTTTCAAACTTTATGGGAATGACCTTATATTATTCATACTACCTTCCCCTTTGGAGCCATGATGATCTATAAGCCTGACAGCCTAGAAAAAAGGTTGTTGGTTAATGTGCAATAAACAAAACCTTTCCATGAATCTGCACCAGCCAGTACAAGTCACACTTCTACCAGTGGTCAACCTTGCTCATTATTTTAGTTCTCTCCCTTACAACTCAGTCATGGGGGAGATGGCCACCTATGCTAACCATATGGGGCCCTTAGTTCGTTTAAGTTTTTGTTTTACACATTTTTTTTACATGTTTTTGTTTTACACATTTTTGTTTTACAAATTTCTTTAACTTTTCTAAGTTTTTGTTTTACAACTTTCTTTAACTTTTATAATTTTTGTTTTACAACATTGTTACACTTTTCCATTTTTTATGTAAGTGTGTGTGTGTATCCATCCTGTAAGCTTGTCCCATAATAAGTGTTCGGACTGATGGTATGAACTATTTTCATATTGATTGCTAATGTTTGGTTTTTACCTTTAAGTTACAATGTTGATACTAAGGTATGTTTCTTTTGATATGGCAGGCAATGAGATCACTTCATCCATCCATCCACGAATTTCTATGGTTTCTCTTGGCTTGGAAATGTACAGTTCCCTTATAATAAGAACTTTAATGAACTAGTGACTGGGTATTTCTCAAACTAAGGAAGGACTCAAGGAATGCAAAGGGTGTGACTTCAAGGGAACTTGATGCTTTTGTGTTGGTCATTCTCTTGGGTGTTTGGATGTTTTCTTCTTGAGTTTTCTTACCATTCTAATGTTACCCAATTATCGAAAGCTGAGACAATAAAAATAAGAAGTCTTTGCATGGTGTGGTTCTCACGCATAAAAACACAAAAAAAAAATCATGAAGAAAGTGAGAATTCAAAGCACACCCCTTAGACGAAATAAAATTTGGGCTACAAGCACTAGTTATGGAACCAAAAGTGTTCCCCCTAACTAAGGCCCTTCTCGCTTCCCATTCTCTCCTTTGTTTCGTCGGAATGGTGGTGGCTCTTGAAGATGCATCCTCGTTATCCAAGTGGCTGGTTTAACTGAATGCATTGATGCGAAGTCACTGGAAGTGGTTGGTTTGTGGCCAGAGTTGGAATGAGACTTGTCAAGTCACATTAATCATCAAACACACAAGGGGCAGTACACCACCCTATCCTTAGGTTTCCATTCCATCCTCTTCTCTCCACCCTTCTCTCCACCCTTCTCTCCACTATTCACCTCATTGTCGGTTGTATCATTAGTGTATATTTTGGTAGATACGTTGTTTCCTTTATGGTAAATTCTTGCGGTTAAGACTTTAACTCTTGTTCCAAAGGACATTGCCAGAGCCTACGGACTCTTTGAATGTGGGATTGTCAGGGCACTAAGGGCATGAGCCTACTTTGGGGAGGACCCACTGACATTTCTGTTTGGTGCATTCGTTAACTTCTTTTCCTTAACATTTTGTAATTAATTATTATTTTGTTCATTACCATCTTGACATCTACTTTATCGATGGCCTAGTTGTCCATTTTTATCTCTCTTCCTTACTCCTTTTCTTTCTCCATTCTTTCGCTACTGGAGGTTCACGATTAGTCATGGGGGTACGGGGCCTGATTTTTAGATTTTTCTCCTAAGCCTTGAATTTTTTTGTTTCTCTTCCTAACCCCTACACCTTTGGTAGTTGTCATTTATGTATTCCCAGATCCGCATCATCCATACCACAACTCAGCCAATGGACTTACACCGAAGCAAGGTATAATCACATTGAAATTCATTTACCCTCGCTAATATAAGACTGTGTTGTGTATGCAGATGGAAATCATACAACAACAAACTGGATCTGGAGGGAGCACTTGGAATGGAGTAGTGTTGAAAGAAGTTAAGTAAGGAGCAGGATTGATGATGCGCTTACAGATGGATAACGAAAGGCGCAATCTAGGCATTGGCAGCAACAAGACTCTTCTCTCTTCTTCTTTTCTCTTCTTTCTATCTCTCTCTTTCTCTCAAGCTGCCAACAAAGGCTTGATGTCAATGTAATAAGGTGTTCTACCTTGTTGTCATGAACACCAGTTTTGTCAAGTCTTGTAATAATGATCTATTTACATGTCATCCCATTAGTTTCATCTCCCTCAATAATTCCATACCTACCTGATATTATTGTAAGGAACTCGAGGACGAGTTTTCATTCAGTCATGGGGGTATGATGAGACGCGATATGTACAAGTCGCAATATCGCATCCCCTGTGATATCGCGTACACGATATTGCATCATCCCCTACGATATTGCGTACGCGATATCGCGGTCCACCACCAAATCTATAAATAAGAGGCGGCACTTCCCTCATTTCAGATCATAGGCTAAAGTAGCGAAGCTCTAGCGGATTGATCAGCCTAGAGATAGAATATTTTCCATGTGCCCGCAGTAGGAGTCCCCCAAGTGAACGGTTCTTTATTTGATCAGCTTTGTACTTGAACGCAAGTTGTGTACGACAATAAAGATGAGCTTTGTGGATAAACCTTGCAGTATATGGATAGGTTTATTTAATGTTATTTATTGCTTTCCTAGTAAGCGTGGCATGAGTACGACTTGGTTACGAGCATTGACGAATGTGTACGGCTAACCAAGGAATCGACTACTCATCGCGATTAGATTCTCTCACCCTTACCTCCTAGAACGTGGGATGAGAACGACTTGATTATGAGCATCTATGGATGTGTACGGCTAGTCAAGGAATCGGCTGCTCGTCACACTTAGGCTAGTTAAGTTCCTCAGTATGACCGCTTCGAGCACGTGCGTTATGTGTGGTAATCCCAGTAACGATTAGCGTTTGGCAGCCATAGTTGCATAGTTCAGGGTGTGTACGGTAAGTGGGAATGGATGCTGACGCTAGTTAATATAGACTTAGGTCCTTAGTTAGAGTTAGTTAGCCTTCTCAACCTTTCACCTTTTAGCATAGGACATAAACCTGAAAAGACCAAAAAAATCATATACCTCAGACTTACTTAACCATACACTGTGACAAAACAAGTAAGTCTGGGAAGACAACGAATGATTAACCCCAAGTGTTCCATGGGGCGTTTAGGCATTTAGTCTACGGGGTTCGACCGGATCACGCGTGCTATGCTCGTTTCATATGGTTGAGTGTAGGGGTACCTCACCACTCATCACCTATCTTTTGACATAAGAGCTACCAAAGGAATGGGATCATCGGAAGAACCAACAATTTCTTCACAAAGCCAAGCACTTCATGGAAATCAAAGGACACCTTTACAAGATGTGTGTGGATGGCTTGGTTGGATGGTGCATCCCTAGTGCAAATAAACTGCATGTCCTCTATGATGCTCATGAGGGGCCTTGTGGGGGCCATTATGTTGGACAATGTATGGCCATTAAGATCCTACTCGTAGGCTATTATTGGCCTACACTCTTTAGATATGCTCAATGGTTCATCTGCTCCTGTGAACAATGTCAGAGAGATGGTGGGATGACAGCAAGAATGGAGGGACCTCAACAATGGATTCAGCCACTTAAACCCTTTGATATTTGGGGCATCAACTTCATGGGCCCCATCACACCCATGTCCAATGGGAAGGTGTATATCATCATCACAGTAGACTACTGTACAAAGTGGGCAGAGGCAACAACTATCACCGACTGTTCCTCAACCACGACTGCATGGTTTGTCAAATAGCAAATCGTGAATAGGTTTGGGGTGCCACATGCACTTATTTCAGATAATGGCACTCACTTCACGGGCACTACTTTTCATAAACCCATGCAATGCTTGGGGGTCTAACATAAATTTACAACACCCTATCACCCCCAAGCCAATGGGCAAGTTGAAGTCACCAATAGGGAGATTACAAAGATGCTAACTAGGATTGTTAGCAAATATAGGAGGGATTGGAGCATAAAACTTAATGATGCCCTTTGGGCCTACCTCTCAACATGGAAACTTCCTATAGGCTACTCTCCTTACGAGTTAGTGTATGGGAAACTACCAAAACTTCCAATTCAAGTAGAGCTTCAAACACTATCCACTGCCAGTGACTTGGGTCTTGACTTATCCCTAGCACAACGAGAATGACTCATCGACTTGAATGTGCTAGATGAGAATTGATTATTAGCCCTATTATTAAATGAAGTGCATAAGGCCTATAATAAAAAATTCATGATCTTAGGATTTGAAAGGCAACTGTTCAACATGGAAATAAGGTTCTCTATTGGAACCCCACACATGTACCACAACGTACTAAGTTTCAAACACTATGGGAGGGACCTTATATTGTTTCTGAGACCTTTCCATCTAGGGTCCTACTTATACAAAAACTTGAGGATCCCACAAGAACACAATTAGTTAATATGCAACAATTAAAACCCTTCCATGAACCCCATTGAACCAGTGTCAATACCCTCTCATCGTGTAGTCAACCTCGTTCCATTTTGCAGATTCCCTCCTCCTAGTTTAGTCGTGGGGGAGATCACCATCCATGCTAAAATTTTTTACTGGCTCCTTAGTTCTTTTTTTAAATAGTTTTTGTTTTACACCATTGTTAGTACATTTTACAGTTCTTACCTATTTTTTCTTTCTTTATTTCTATATGTATATACTTATCTTTTAGTTGCTTTATATTTTTTGCTAATAAGTTGTCTTATTTCCATAGAATGCAATGGTGTAGTTGTTTCTCTTTGTGTTGGTTTGCATATTATGGTTTGCCTATTACATCTAGTTCCTACCTTACCATTTTTTTTGTTCCAGGAAGTTAAGTTATACTTTCTTTTCATGTAATAGGCAGTGAGTCCATGTCATCCACCCATCCACACACTCTATGGTTTTTCTTTTTTTTGGAAACATGCAACCCCTTTTTCATTAAAAATAACTTTAATTAATTTGTGACTTGTGTAGTTTCTAGACTTGAGGAGGATCCAATGGTTTGAACAGGGTGTGCCTTCAAGGGAATGTAGCATTCTTTCTACTTTTCTGTTCCCTTGTATGCAAGAGTGTTCTCATGGACTTCTTACCATTCCATATAATTTCGTAATAGAAAGTTAAATAGCAATCATTCCTTCCATAGTGTGGTCCTCATCATTCAAAAAAAAAAAAGAGGAGAAAGAAGGAAGAAAAAGATGAGGATTCAAAGCACACCCCTTGGACAAAATAAATGGAAAAATGCATGGGTCTTTGCATGGTGTGGTTTGCATTCGAAAAAATAAAAAGAAAAAAAACATGGGAATTGAAAGCACACCCCTTAGACCAATTCTAAAGGGCTACAAGCACTACTTATGGGACTTGTTTTGTCCCCTCTAACTAAGGCCCTTTATCACTTCCTATATCTCACCCATTTTGGAATGGTGGTTGTTTTGTGGGAGCATTCTTGTCTCCCAAGGGATGGACTAATCTTAGAATGTTGATGTGAAGTCATTGAGCATGGTTGGTTTTTGTTTGGATTGAGGATGGATCCTACCAGGTCACTTGATCACATACTTCACAAGGGACTTCATGTGAACAAAATTAGGAATTCCATTTCACACCCTCTTCTCTTCATCAATTGCTCACTGTTACTCACTCATTGCCAATTTTATGTTTTGATCATTTGTCTTGGTTTGTAGGAACTTGTAAATCCTTTGGCTAGTTCTCATGGATGTGAGTATTATCTTCTAGTTGCCATTAATTAATTATGGGGCCCACAGACTCCTATGTTGATGATGTGTAAGGGAAAATTAGGCTGAAGCTTGCTATGGGGAGGACCCACTTGCATATCCTTTGGTTCCGTTTGTTAATCTCCTACCCCTCTGATATAGTTAGTCGATCATCTCTATGCTGCCCATCATGAGGCTCTTCATCCACCAAGTTTTATATTATAACAATCTCCTAAATTTGACTCTTCTTTTGATCACAATCTTCCTTCCTGTTTATCTCATATTATTATCTAGTCTCTAGGTTCTTGAATCACTCCAAGTTTGTGCTATAATTCACAGATTTGGGCTCTTAATTCATTGATCAATGCAAGTCAACTTAGCTGAATGATTGCATCAACTAGGCCTTGTATACGCATCCACCTGCATTTACACAACCTCGTTTATGTGGCCCCATCAACATAGTTGAAAAATACTATATATACCCACGTCACATCTTTGAAGTTTGTCCATTTGTTCATAACACTAGGGGAGTTTTTTCAATTTTTCTACCTCCAGTCTTCTTTTTGAGCACATACCTTTCCTATCGCATGTCCCAATCTAACCGTTCTTTCGCCCTTTTGCTACTAGAGGTATGCTCTACATCATTTGTGGGGGG